>JAJHUR010135605.1:0-19842 GCA_027495735.1 Lutjanus campechanus | reverse complement strand
GAGTGTGCTGTTTCAACAAGCAGCGGTAGAAACAGTGAGGACAACACACCTAAACTGACCAGCATCATTAAGCTGAAGGTTGAAGACTCAGGTGAGTCATGTGATCAACGTGCAGTAGATGATGTCTGACATGAGACTGAAGAAGAAATGGAGTCTGTTGTGTTTCAGCTGATACTTCACACCTGTTTCTTTCTTGCAGGTCACACAGCTGGAGGGAACCTGGGAACGTATCTGTCAGTACCACTTATTGCTGTGATCGGTGGTGTTTTTTTCCTCTTGTGGAAACGTCAAAGACGTCTGAAGAAGAATTCAGAGGAGCCTGCTGCTGATGAAGCTGCTGAGCTGGAGATATTATCACCACCATTAACTGCTTCATGAGCTGCTACCTTATCACGATGGAGGTGTTTGTGTGTCCATTGACCCTGGGAGTTGTGTTGTCTCCAGCATTTATCTTCTAGCGTCCCCCATGACAAACTGGTCCCAGGAACGGTCCAGATTAAATGCAGTTCAGTCCACCACATACTGATGATACACATACTGATGTATCGGACGCTGGTCTTGAAACACCTTGTGAAACTCAACAATTACATGTTACAAATTCTCATCAAATTTTAAGATACTCTGTATTTCCAAAAATGACTGTAAAATTGATGGAATTGATGATTGGGATTGATTAGAATTGATGTTGTCTTGTACACATACAAGCTTTCATTCATATGTACAAATATTTTTATATTCTGTCAGTTTGTGTGAATGTAAATCTGTGATATTTACAATAAAGTCTACCTGGACTGTTGATTCAGATGTTTTATTACCTGGAACACAGACACACACCAAGGACTGTAGAGAGAAGCTGATTTCTGATTTCTAGACTTTTAAGTAAAAAAAAAAGTGCTGCACACTCTGGCTCCATATGCATTTCTGTTTTTGGGACTAAGGCCTTTCAGATGTGCAATCACAGTGAAACACAGGCACAGGTGTGTTATTTAACCTGCCTCACCCCAGTTACACATGATGATGATCTGGAACAGAAACATACCTGAGCTGCTTCAGTCAAAGAACACAATTAAAATGTCTCTCAGGAAATGTCTCTGAGCACCTGCTTCAGGGTGAAAGGGTTTACTGCGTCTGAGGGGGACTTACTGTATGGTTCACACAAAGCTCTGACACTCATCTCAGTTGACGAAATATTAAAATATTTGTCTGCTGGAGAATGTAATTACTTTTGGCCTATACAAATAGTAAATGAAATTTAAAATGTTAAAAAAAAATAGAACAGTTATTTGTTTTGTCAGAACATACTTATGAATGTTATATTCTGTTTTTTCCTCATTTTTCTAGTAAATCTTCATAAATCTTACACACTGGACCTTTAATGATTGATTTATATTTTAACAGCTAATCTGTTAATTATTATGTATTATTTTTTTTAAATTATCTTTAAAAAAGTTTTATCCATATTTATCATCTATAGTTTATTCTTTTCTCAACTCATCATAGCCACTATGTGTATAATTTAAAATTTTCCAACCTGACAAGTATATTTTAAAAAAGGCACTGTTACAGACTAATGCTTCAACCCCCCAACTGTCTCGCCTATGACAAGTACATCTAAGGTGAAAAATAATTTCTGCATGAATTAATGAAATATTGTCAGAAACATTGTCGTTTCAAGCATGTTAACATGACAGCCACCATTTTCTCATTTACTTCAACATGTTAAAAAAAAAACTGTGGAGCTCAGTTCTTATCTATCTGACAATTTGTTTTGTTTTCTTCACAATAAGGCTCAGAGCCTCACAGATTCATTACTGCTGCTGTCAGCTCGTCATCCTGGATTCAGACTAATTTGAAAGAATCTATAATCTACACATCACATCATCTAGTGGCTCATTTTTGTATCATATTTGTTTAACATTTTGTTGTTGTTTTTTACAGTTTTTACCTCTTGTCCCATTTTTACTGCTTCTTGCTTTTGCTTTGCTTAAATAAAAGACAAAGTTAACACAGTCTGTTGTTTTTTTTACCCCGAGACCAGAGGGTTCCTTTAAAAGTTTCATAAAATTCTCCTTGACTGATGTAAAAACAACAGATCTGTGGAACTGACACTATTGTCTCTGAACTCAAAACGACAAAATCTTCCCAAACAGCTCAAGTATACTTTTAGTTTTCACATCTTTCCAGCATATTCATCCACTGTTGTATTTATGAATTGAACTGTCAGGGAACTACACTGTGTTTTTTGAATCTGACACTGACCTTTCATTTTGAAAAAACAAGTTACAAAAGACATTCAGTCATGTTTTTATCAATTAAAGGTAAAAACAAAACAAAAAACAAAGTAGACGCTAACTAGAAGTATTTGGTGGTGGCTTTATCTATAGAGACTCTACTCTCTGGCTGTATTTCTCATTATTTTGCTGTGCTCGGGACACTTTACCAACCTAAAACGTCAGTATTTCACATCCAAAGAATGAAACAACAATCATCTATCTTTCTGGTGCATTTACAATCAGCACAGACGAATCCTTCTGATTCTACCTTTAGAAAGCATCAGCTTTCAATTCAAACTAGGAAACAAGATAATATCAGCCCTGTTTAACCTCTCTTCACTGGTTACCAGGAAGTTTTAGAACTGATTTTAAGATTTTATTGATCACCATGTGTTGTGCTTTCAGTGCCATCAGAGATTTTAGAGTCCAGGAACAGTTGCCTGCTTTATCCAGTCAAGTAATCCAGCCTTGATAACAGGTGACAGGTGTTTTTCTAACTTTATTTTAAATCAGTTTTCATTTTCACAGTGTACAGTGTGAATTCAGAAATAACGGAGCCATGATGCTCCGGTGATATCCTGCCTGTCACCCCTCTGATTAATCAGCCATCCATCTTTGTCATGTATCCTCATGTGGTGGCAACAAAGAAGTAGCACAGCTAATACAACCTCCAGATCACCCTTGACAATATGCTCCGAGGTGAATTTAAACACTTAGAAATTTACATAAGAGAAAAGTTATAGCCATGATTAAACAAAGTCAGAACTGAAACCAGACTGAGATCAGAAAGACTCACATCCAAAATCACATAAATTATTCTTTATTTTTAACAATTATAAACAATTAAATGTCAGAGGAAGACACAGTGTTATAAATTCCAGATAAACTGTGAACTCATTAGCAGTGACATGTCGTAACAAAAGAGCAGGAGTGTTAAATTAGATCAGTCTACATGTCTCCTTTCAGCCAGACTCACAATTCATCAAGATACTCTAACATTAAATGGAAAATAAAAGTGCATATGACATTAAATGTTTTTTTCTCTTGTGAGATATAACCACAACATCTTAATCAAAGCTTATTTTGATTATTGCAGTCACCGTTTAGATTTGCTTCAAGTAGCTAATATTTATTCATAAGCAGCTACCAGCACACCACTTTTGTTTTTATCAGTAAAAAATACCCCAACCTTGTGATTCTCATAACATGACAATCCAAAATATATCTACAGTCATCTTCAAAATCTTCAAAAAATTTAATATTAAAATATTAAATATATTTCATCTTGGCACCTTAATAATTATATTTTGAAAATACTGTTTGTTGTACTTGTATGTGCTGTCTGTAGAAATTTTAAAAGTATATAGGACTGAAAAACAACATGCAGCAAAGGGCTGCTGGCTGGAATCAAACCCACAACCACTGCAGAGGACTCAGCCACAGTACACAGGGCGGCTGCTCTACCAAGTGAGCTTCCAGGGCCCCCTGTTCTTTTCTTTTTTGTCTCCTCCAAACAGAGCTGCCAGAGCCACAACACCCAGACCCACCACTGCAGCCACACCTATGGCCATGGCCGCTTCTCCTGCTTTACGCACCTGCAGAGGGAAACATGCATCATTTAATTAACGAGCAGAGATATGATGAGCAAAGTTTTCACATAAAAAACTTCATCAGAATGAACCACGACTCCAGGAAACACATCACTGTCGAGGAAGGTTGAGAAGTTAACATGGATGTATTGATCCTCACCTCACCTGTTTCCTAAGAAAAAAAAATTAAGTTTCACATTGTTTCTTATTTATTTAGTCCAACACATAATCCATGTCTCCATCTTGATAAAAGATGAAAACAGTGAAAATGATGGGAAAAACGTCCAGGACTATGTCGTCCTTAACAATGTCTGCTATACTTAAAATGTATAAATATGTATGAAAATGTTGTCTAAAGAGGCCATTTCACACTTTTGGGTTTTTCTCTTTACTTTAATATGTTATAAAGCTTTTTGTGCCTGTAAAAGGTCTGCAAAGTTACAAAGCCCAAAGTTCACGCCAAGGTTCTTCCTCTCTGCAACAGAAAACACTGATCCTGTACTGCCTGAAACACATCGCTTATAATCCAGCCTTTACACGTCAAAAACGATTTTCAAATAATGGCATTCTGTTTTTCTTTATTTTTTACACAATGTCCCAACTTTTGTGGAACTGGGGTTGTATTACTTCACAATGTTTCATACTGTACTACTGTTAAGGCACTGTTGAGGCTCTGATACGAATCTGACCAACTCTGTAAAGATCTTCCCCCTGAACAAACTTAAAGCTTATCACTTTTTAAAATCTCACCAGCATGTTTACTCCTTTAAAGCGATATTCCACTTTGCGAGATTAAACCACGCAGTGTATACTCACCACCATGTCGATGTTATGGTGGATGAAAATCTTCAATTTCCAAAACAGTCCTGGAGTTTTAGGAGAAACAGGGTAGCAGCCTCTTCCAGTGCAATGGCAGTGAACGGTGACCACGGATAAAACGTTAAAAATAGCACACAAAACAAACACAAAATGTCTCCATCCTGCTTGTGTGGTGTAATCCAAGTGTCCGCAAGCCGCGACATTAAAAATTAACCGCAAAAGAGGCCATTTTCGCCATTTTTTTAGCAGAAATATCAGCTGTTGCACGTAGCCGGTAGGATGTAAACATGGCTTCGATCTCGCGAGACTTCGGCATGTGCGGCCATTAGGATATATACGAAGTACGACGCCATGTTTACATCTTACACCACACAAGCAGGATGGAGACATTTTGTGTTTGTTTTGTGTGTTATTTTTAACGTTTTATCCGTGGTCACCGTTCACTGCCATTGTACTGAAAGAGGCTGCCACCCTGTTTCTCCTAAAACTCCAGGACTGTTTCGGAAATTGAAGATTTTCATCCACCATCACATCAACATGGTGGTGAGTATATACTGCGTGGAAGTGGAATATCGCTTTAATGTGCCGTATGTTTTTACTTGTGCAAATAAACTAAACAAAGCTCATCTCACACTTACACAGACTGTGTTTTTTTTTTTAAAGAAGAGTCTGCATGTTAAAGACTAACACGGGTCCACTGACCTGTCGGGACTCAGATTTTCCGTACCGCAGCTCGTTTACAAAGTGCTCACAGTTCCAACTTAAGATGTTATACGGCAGCTCCTGGCCCACCAGCGCGCACGCATCCCTCACAATGATGTGATGCGGGCGGGGCTTGTACTTCTCATCCAGGCTGTTGTTAATTTCCCACCGGTCAATTCCCACCACGTCCCACAGCTCCTCTTTCTTCACCATGGCATTCTCAGTCAGGACAGACATCACGCTGCTGGAGCCTGCACCTGGGACACCATCTATGAATAAAAAGGACGTGATTTGTGTGGGTTTATGTAGTACATATTGCAGCATATTTTGTGTTTTTAAGTGGTTTATTATCTCCACCATGCCAAGCCAAGAGGAGATCATGTGATGAGTCCTGTGTGCGTGCATGACCAACAGGACTGGAGCTGCTGTCCACAATTAATCTGAAATACTGCTGGACCAATCAACCTGAAATTTTTTGTGCACATTTATGACTGTATGCTCAAGGACCTTGTGTGGTTGCAGCGATTCACAATTTTTTGAAAAATCTTGTTCTGCACTCTAGCGAGGGTGCTCTTGTAGTTAATATGAATCACTTCAACCAAACAAAAGATCTAAATTGACATTTTGGTCTGAAAAAACATATTTGACGATGAATGTTGGCTGTCATAAAAGGCTGTTAATGTTCCTGACTGGGGCAGGGGTAGGATTTGGAAGCAGCAATCAAGACAAATGTTGTGTGGGGTGGACTCACGGGGTGGTGCCATGTGAACAACACAGCCATCGCCAACATACACGGCCCAGTGCTGATAGGTTCCCCGGAAGATCTCAATCAAGTCCCCAGGCTCTGGTTTCTCATCATACTGAGACAGAATATACAAAAATCAACAGAAATAGACTGTTTTTGGCAACAACTGCAATACATTTGACCTGACCAGACTCTGACATAATCTGGGTTAAACACAGACAAAACCAGGGCTGCACAATGTGGCAAAAAAAGTTATATTGTGTTTATTTTGACTGAAATTGCAATTGCTATATGATACAGTTGATGGGAATGATCATTTTTACATTACAATTTAAATTTTTATTGAAAATTTAAAAAAAGAGATGATGTCTGTCTGTACCAAACAAACTTGTTTTATTACATCTGTACAACAACATTTTTAGTCCAGCACATATCTGCAGCAGTGCATCATGATATATTAAAGAATTGTGATATGGTTCTGGTTCTGTGATTTGGATATTGCACTTTTTCTATTGCACTATTTCGATAATATTGCAATTAATCATGCAGCCCTGGAAAAGACCTTCAAACTTAAAAACAAATTATATTAATTGCTATACACACAATAATGAGTTGGACACATGCTATAAAAGCTGCATGATGAAAAATAAGTGCTGTAATGTAACACAAAAAAGAAAAACAAACAAACAAAAAAAAAACCCACTATGGTTGAATTTTCTATATTCCCATTAAGTGCTAAATTACTAACCAGAGTTGGGGCCATGTCTGTAAACCCTGGACTTTCACCTGCAAGAACAAATAATTTTACAGACTTAACGTTAATATTAGCAAACATTAGCAAACATGAGACACTGTGAACAGAAATAGCCTAACCTCATTCATATAAATAGAGTGGACACAATAACAGAAACACCTGTCAGTTCAACAGCACCACACACTACAGACAACAAAATGATCATCTTATCAACATGCCTTGGCAGTTATCAGCTGTAATTATCGATTTTACATCATTTAAATTTCACTGTAAAGGAGGGAAATTGGGTCATTATTCCGTTAGATGGTCAGTACTGTTGACCGTAGGTTTTTAGCTGAACTTACGTTTTAAATGCTGTCACAGTCCGTCTTCTTACCTTTAACACTAACGGAATTGTATCGTAACGTGCACAAGTCGTCTTAATACCACAGATAGCACCAGACACCAAAGCTAAGCTCTGACCGACCCGCTACTGCGATCGAGTGGTCATTTGCAATAAACACGGTACAAACAGGCTAAGTTGTGCCGTGCAAAGTGCCTCCTACAAGAGGTTGACGGCAGAGGGTTCATGTTCATTTCATGGCAGACTGCCGAGCCGAGAGCCGACCCACCGACCGCGACGAGGTGCCCAAAACACGACCGCAACGTCTCCAGTGTCTAAATGGGAACCCTAGATATGAGAAACTCTCGCGAGATTTTGTCGGGTTGACGCTTCATTGTACACGGTGCGCAGTCTCTGGCACAAACTAGACTACAAGTTTTGTAACGCGTTTGTAACGCGGTAACTAAGATCTAAAACACTTGGCTAGGATTAGGGGGAAATTATGGTCGGGATTAAAATGGTCACTCTCGCGAGATCTTTCGCGGATCTGGGGTTCCCATTTAGACACAACCTTTGAGAGACGGTAGCAAGCAGGGTAAACAGGCTGCATTTAGGAGTAGGCCTTCTAATCTTTCTGTCAGAAAGGAGTTGTAACACACGATAAGCTGTACCGCAAAGCACAACACAATCTTTTCCCCAAACTTAATCAAGTGGGTTTGTTGTATAATTGGTACCTAAACGTGTTTTAGTGCCTAAACCCAACCAGGTACAACTGGTACCTAAACCTAACCAAGTAGTTTTGGGGCCTAAAAATAATGAATAAATAATACTGAGTAAAAATGCAGTCTCCTGTGTAGAGGACCTACGCTTAATCCACCACAGCCTGCTCCTGGTGTAGAACTATTCGCTCTTTATCCTATGCCATGTGTCCTCCTGAAGAAAATGGGTTCCTGGCATACAGCTGTCTTTCTGTCAGAAAGCTTTCTGAGAGAAAGATATCTGCCTGACCTGGCTCAATAGCATGAAGTCCCGAAGCCTTATCTTTCTGTGTTGAAACAGGCTGTGGTTAGGTTGGATATTGAATTACAAACTGCCAGCTGCTGTTTGGATTTTGATGTGCATCTATTTGTGCTGTTACAGTACTTGTACATCACATTACTGCAGTAATTTCTGACATTATATGAAACATCATGATTCAGTGGAGTCTTTGACATAACTAAATTAAGTCTTAATTTGAAAAAGACATTTTATTGCAATAAATTTCAAGGGAAAATCAGTTCAAATAGCATTATAATATTTATATTTTCCTAATATTTCAACTTTCATAAACATTTTTTCTCTATAGTTTTACTGATATTTTCAGCAGAATCAAAGATGACCCCACTTTGTTATTTTTTGCAGTTTTTACAGTTATTTTGCAGAACAGTTTTTGAAAACATTAAAGGAAAATTCAGCTCAAATTACATGATAAGAATCTTAATTTCCTCATATTTGAGGAATCCTCCTCCTCCTGTTCTAGATGACCCAGACCATGAAACTTAATTTACTAAAACTTTTGACAAAACTAAGAGGGACGTCTACTAAAAAAAAATAATAATAAAAAAATAAAATTAAAACCACTAGTCAGAATCACACCACTTAATCTTTATTTAGAACAATTACAAACAGTTAAATGTCAGAAGACAACAAAGTCTTATAAATTCCTGATAAATTGTGAACCCATTAGATGAGATGTCATAAGAATAGTGCAGGAAGGTTAAATCTGTTCAGTCCTTTCAGCTCAAGACTCACAATTCATGTAGTTACTCTTACAATATATGGAAGGTAAAAGTGCATATGACAGTACATGGCTTTTCTGTGAGTTATAATCACAATATCATCATATTAGCTTATTTTGATTATGTAAAATAGTCCTGTTTCAGTGAGTATTGGTTAACGAGCATCACCATTTAGCCTTAAGAGACATTTAGATTTGACCTACAAACTGTAGATAATATTATCTATTCTTAAGTAACTACCAGCACACGATTTGTTTTTATTAGTAGAAAAGACTCCAACCTTGTGAACATCAAATAATCACAATCCAAAAACTATCTACAGTCATCTTCAAAAATATATTAAAACATTAAAATACTTCATATTGGCACAGTAATTACTTGATGGAAATGCTGTTTTTTGTGCTTGTGTGCTGTCTGTAGAAATGTTAAAAAGTACAGAGCATTGATCCCAAACCCACCACAACTGCACGGTTATTCCAACCAAAGAAGGCATGAAGGACAGGTGGAGGAAACTTCTCACTAAATCACAAATGCTTACATGTGAATTAAGCAACGTTTTCTGTGAATGGTTATGATAAATATAGGTTAGGCTCTCCTGGTGA
Source organism: Lutjanus campechanus (assembly GCA_027495735.1). Lineage (NCBI taxonomy): Eukaryota > Metazoa > Chordata > Actinopteri > Lutjaniformes > Lutjanidae > Lutjanus > Lutjanus campechanus. Next base: position 10,258 of record JAJHUR010135605.1, on the reverse strand, counting down.
TCTGTTAGTCGCTAAACCCCTTAGCATCCGACCCAGGACTTTAATCACTGTGTGTCCTTGTTTTCTTTTTTACTGCCTCCAAACAGAGCTCCTGCCAGAGCCACAATACCAAAACCCACGGCTGCAGCCACACCTACGGCCATGGCCGCTTCTCCTGCCTTACGCACCTGCAGAGGGAAACGTACATATTTTAGTTAGCAAGCAGGGATATAATTGTTTTGTATTACTAAGATTCCCTTTTCTGTCATGGAAAGCAGAAATGTTGAAGAGGAGTTTACATGGATGTATTGATCCGAACCAAAAACAAATCACTGTTGGGATCCTTTGTAATTGACATGATAACATGTACCATACTTGCTTCCTGAAAACATCATTGATTACTTTTTCATATGATTTTTTTGGTCCTTATTTTCTAATATTTCCTAAATAAAACACAAAATCCATCTTGATAAATTGTCAGTGGCGGATAAAAACACCAGTGAAAATGATGGAAATTAAGTTGTCAGTAAACAGAATTACAGATGTGAAATACATCACACAACGTTTCTCCAGTGCACTGTGCTTTATTCAGCAACATTTTGGCAAAGAGAGGAGTTTTCTTTTCAACCTGGATGCTATTTTCACATGTTTTTGTGTCAAAGTGACAAACAAGGACAACAATTTTTGAAACTGGTCCAGTAGTGAGCCAGACTCCTACTGTATATAATCCTCATGAGTAAGTATGTCCACTAAAAGTGCCTGCTTGTTTTTTGCCACAGACAGACTAATGGACTCATAAGTAGAGCCCAATCAATAGATCGGCCAATTACATGCCAATAACAGATATCAACATACACGTTTTCTGATAGGCACCCATATGTCAACTTTTTTTTAACAGAATATATAATGCAAAAGCAATAATTTGGGATGATTTAGATTTAGCTCAATAGGGATCATTTATGAGGACAAGAGGAGCTCCCTGGCAGGTGTAAATACTGAGACGCCCACTTTTATTTACTCACAGTATTAAAATATTCAGCAATTGACTGACACCAAACAGCACTGATGTGTATTAAGCCATTTATTTATTCTCATCTATTCTTTATTTTCTGTGTTAATTTCTAGTATTGGTTGACAATTATTTCACATGTTAAAGAATATTTAACTTAAATATTCTTCAGTAAAGTTGGTAGGAGGGTTCTGTGCTGTTCCTACATTTGGACATCAAATATCAGCGTTTTGGGATGGTGAAACATCCCGACTACAGCAAAACAATGAGAAAAAATAAGGAAATACAGGCAGAGGGCAGGGTCTTTGCAGATACAGCCAAGTGATGATTGAGAGGGATTCTGTAATATGAGTATACACAGTTTTTCAGGAAAATATTGCAGATTATACCTTTCGCAACCTTCTGAATACCTGTGCGTAGTCATATCAGTGCAACTCGGTGCACAATCCATATAGAAAAACATCTATTTCCATTCCAGCTCAAAAATTAACTATATTGGAATCTTTCCCCTTTAAAATCAACATCAGTCTCAAGAATCCCATATCGGTTGGACTCTAATTAAAAATGTCTGATGACATTGTGGAAAGCATCTCTACAGAGACAAACCTTTTATCTTTAAAGAGTAAGATACGTTTTCTTTAACCAAAAACAGATGTTTTATTTGTCTCTTCAGACTAACTAGACTTCATTTACAGTCAACAATCATCAACTCTGGTTTGGTTGAAATGAAACCTTTTATTCACTGTTAGATGTGAAAATAACACCAGGAGAGAAGTGAGAGAGGGGCTGGACATCAGAGAAGAAGATGTGGAGAGGAACAGCGTACACAGCCAGAATATTTTCACAACTACCTCTGTGAATTAAGGGTTTATTAAAACCAAACCACAGTTGGTTGATTGTTGGAACAGTGGAAAGATGAGCCTAGATGTTTCATTTTGATTCTGACAAGTTTGAATAAAGTTTATGATGATGAAATTACTGTTTCTGTAAATAAAGAAATAAAACACGAAATACGACTTCATTGATCATGCGCTGTTGTCCAGAGGGATTACACTGCAGAGCATTTTGCTGGATGCAGACACCTTGCTCAATACTGGACCAATTTCAAAAACTGTAGTCATCTTTAGACACTTAGACACAAAAACATGGGAAAATAGAGCCCAGGCTGAATAATACTTAAGTTGATCAACTCCATAGATATCTTTGGTTTTAGGTATTTTCATCAACATACATTTCCAACATATAATTACGTTTAATAGATTTTTCCCAGACAAATTGAGTAATCTACTCACACCAAATGTGAAAATAATTTGCATCTTCCAAGCTTTAGAACAACTCTGTCAATTCTCCAAGTATGACATAGAGGTAATCTACGCAGGGGAATAAGAAACATCATATTGCAACACAATCTTCCTGCCTAACAAACAAATTTATGTTTCAAGCTTAATACTTATTATTCTTACCAGTGTTTTTATTCATTTAGTGTTCAATTTGGTACTTGCTAGTGCAAATAAATTAACTAAATAAAACTCATAATCCAGACTGAATACACCTTGTCTAACCCTCGCCCCCAAAAAAGGGAGTGTTGCCCACTGACCTGCCGTGACTCAGCTTTTCCGTATCGCATCTCGTTTACAAAGTGCTCACAGTTCCCCCTGAAGACGCAGTATGGCAGCTCCGTACCCACCCGCGCACAGGCCTCCCTCACAATGACACGTGCTGGGCGGGGATTGTACTTGCTGTCCAGGTTGTTGTTAATTTCCCACCGGTTGGTTCCCACCACGTCCCACAGCTCCTCTCTCTTCACCATGGCCTTCTCTGTTAGGACAGACATCATGCTGTTGGCGCCTGCACCCGGGACCTCAGCTGTGAATAAAAAGGACATAAACATAGTTTGTGCTTTTTGAGTGGCTGATATTTTGGTCTACAGCAAACTACACGTGACAGTGATGGTGGGCTGTCGTAAAAGGCTGGTATTGTTCCAGACTGTGGGGTTGGATTTAGGAGTCCAGACAGTTGTGTAAGGAGGGACTCACAGGGTGGTGCCAAGTGAACAACGTAGCCATCTCCAACATACACAGCCCAGTGCTGATAGGTCCCCCGGAAGATCTCTATCAGGTCCCCAGGCTCTGGTTTCTCATCATACTGGGATTAGAACATACAGGGGGAAAAAAGCTTGCTTTTGCAACAGACTGTTTGGCAACAACTGCAGTACATTTGACCTGAGAAGACTCTGACATAATCTGGATTAAACAAAGATTAGATATTAAATGTTATATACAAGAATACCTTGTACACATGCTATTAATTATTTGAATAATGAAACATAATTACTATAATATAAAACAAAAACAGCAAAAAACAACAAAAAAATTAAAAAACACTAATCACCTAAGTCTAATTTTGTATACTGATGAAGTGATAAGATACTAACCAGAGTCGGGGCCATGGCAGTGTTTGTTTTTCCTGTAAAGCTTGGGACTAGTTTCACTTTCACCAGATGACTTTCAGTACCTGTAAGATAGTCAAATCATTTTAACGACCTAATGTTGGCACACAACTTCATATCAAGAGGAAAATACATGCAATGTTGACCTGCAAGATCAGTTAATCAATCAATGATAAATTAACATGAAATGGGTGGACAAAATAATAGATACACCCGTCAGTATGACGCATTACAAGTCCCTAACAAAGCTACAATACATCTCCACCTCCAAAAATAATGGTGTCATCACCTCTAAAACAATTTCAACAAAAACTGAACATTATAACCTTCGTGAAAAAAGGATTTAAAGCAGGACAATTATATTGGACTCCATCAGTTTTAACTGGGTCTATTTAATATACTGGCGACCGAGTATATAAACATTTATTGTCTAGATGTGGTGCAGAATCGTCATGTGTGGGCATTTTTTCCCTCTTTTTGTTCATATCATTGTTAAGCACCAACCAACTAGTTAACCAGCAACTTTTGGGTGAGCGTATGACTCGATAAGCTTAAGACTGTAACGATGTTAAAGAATTTAAATTTCACTGTCAATCGACTGTAATGTTGATAAAATGGGTACTTTGATGAACAAGAAACTGTGGCTTCAGTGCAAAATAAATCCACGGTTTTTAAGTTTAAGCAATACAAGCGACGAAGCATCACAGTAACCGAAAGCTAGCACACAGCTTAAACTGGTTTGTGTTTACATCATCTAAATGCCAGACACCGGTTTGTAGCTGACGTTACATAAGCCATAAAAACTGAAGCGTCAGAAAACAGCTGCCATTTCTGTTAAATTTATGTAAATAATTTGATAATCTTCTTCTTACCTTTAACGATAACGTCCACAAGTCGTTTCGATATCAGACACGCCGCTAGAGACCCCAACAGACACCAAAGCTCAACGGAGATCAGCTGATTGTTGCTGCTTTTAGCTCGACCTTCACAATAAAAGCATCAGGCAGACGTCAACATGTAACCGTAGCTTCACACTCCTAACCGACTAAAACCAGTTTTTCGAAAAATAACATAAAATAAACAACAACAACAACAACAACAACAACAACAATAATAATAATATATGGCAAAAGCAAGAACAATATAGCCACTTGCTAGTTTATTAGGTGCACCCAGCAAATGCAGTCTAATAAGAAAGTAACTGCCCCTTTAAGTTACTTTAAAGGGGCAGTTACTTTCTTATTAGACTGCAGTCATCCCTTTAATGAAAGTTATATTGTTGTTACACGAGTACAGTTGGAACAATTAGTAGATTGACAGAGAAGTAATTGGCAAATGTTTTTTTTTTTGTGCTATATTTACTGAATTTTTTGAACACATAACCTATAGTAACATAGGACAGTACATCCCATACTGTGCATAACCTATGCACAGACAAAGTACCACAACACTAATAACTCATAACAGCATAAACTAAATTAAGAGAGAGCAATAAGAGAAAAAATATGAGAAGAAAATTGCAGGGGGAGTTAAAAAAAATCCCTAAAATGGATGACAAAAAAATGTATCATAGCACACTTTTATATATAATGTTCATATATAATGCACACTGGAACAAAATAAAAATGACATAATTATCCACGTCCAGTGTCCTTGACCTCTTTTATATTGTTTGTAGCTGCCTATTATTTTAAATAGGCAGTGCAGTCTGACAAGAGTATATTCAAATTAAAGATAGGAAATACTGTATGTATCAATATCGTGATATGAGACTAGATATCGTCTTATATGTTGGATATTGTTATAATGTGGTATGGCATCAGTGTTGTCTTTTTCTGGTTTAAAAAGTTGCATTACAGTAAAATTCCATAACTTTCTGAACATACCAGACTGTTCTAGCTGTTCTATTGTTTGCCTTTACCCATCTGGATAAGCCCCCACCTATTGTATCCCTGTTGCTGGTGATAATTTATCAAGTATCTCAGTCACATTTTGTGAAAGCACTAACTGTCATCTCTACAAGATTGTCGCAATATCATTATTTAGGTATTTGATCAAAAATATTGTGACATTTGATATTGTCCCTATTGCTCAGCCCTAAAGTAAAGGTGAAAGTTCTGTATTCTAAACCTTTATATTTTCGTGTACAGATATGGAAAAGTGAATGTTATCAAGAACTTGTTGACTTTAGAGTTTTTAAAAGGAAATTGTCATCACATTTAAATATTGATGTTTAATTATTTCTTGACATATGTATGTCTGTGTAGGTTCTCAGTCATCCAGGTCATGGTATCCGTAGCAAGGTTTGTTGTAGTCAACTGCGAAACGTCTTCAAGAACTCTATGAAGTCCAGTTGACTACAACAAACCTTGCTACGGCTTGACATATGTATATAAATATTTTTATATACTATTTTTCACATATTGCCATTTTATTTCATTTTATTTTTACTCAATGTGTATGTTTCTTGCTGCATTTTCCTGTATTATATTAGCTCAGTTTTTATTAGTATCATTATTTTTTTAATGTTTGGGGGTCACTGCTGGCTTTCCCCTCATAGAAAATTCCCAAATACTTATAATACAAAATAATAATAATAATAATAATAATAATAATAATAATAATAATAATAATAATAATACAAAGAAAGAAAGAAAGGAAGAAAGAAAGAAGAAAGAAAGAAAGAAAGAAAGAAAGAAAAATAAATCCACTTATCGCCACTAGATGTCGCCAATGACGTCAGTTGTAAGTTGACGGTCAGCCTTTTTAACATCGACGAAGAAGTCCGAACTTCCGCCTTTGGAGCGCCCTTTCGCTGTATTTTTGTTCTCAATTTGAACAGAGAAAACAAGACAAAGCTGTCACAGTCGCTCACGTCGAGGCCCCACAGGCGAGAGTTGGATTTGATGTGACGGTTTAACGTTAAAAGACTAAAGCACTAAAGCGATGTCTGTGGTGTTTGACGGGAGTCCGCTGAAAGCGATGCAGAGCTCACACACTCACACACCGCAGACTGCCCTGAGGTGAGTGCTGGTGGTGGAGGAGGTGGAGAGGACTGACAGAACAACTACATTTACACTCTGAAGTCACTTTAACACATGTGTTTTATTTTGTATGTACATTAACTGTACAAATATTGATGTGTCAATGTTACTACACTATTCTGTAAAGCCAGTTCATCATGAAAGTTCCTGTATTAACAATAGACGTCAGGGTTACACTGAGTACTTTTCAGTTAATCGATTATTCATGAGATCTATTTAAGGTTATACAAAGATATATACGCATGACAAGTTATTAGAACCCAGAGTGTTGTTTTACAGTGGTTATTAGTCCTGATCAGCGCCTCTAAAACACTTTAAAATTATATCAATTGGAGCAAAGCTAATATTTGTGGAGCAGTATTCAAAAAATGTTGGGTATTTTTCATTCTTAAAATGTTTTTTTTTTATTGTTTAATGTTTAAATATAATTGCATATCTTATGTGCATATATTTTGTACATTTATTAATATAAATGTGACAATATGTTGTCATACATTGTTGGATAGTAACAGATTACATGTAATCGGGAGCACATAATCAGATTACAACAAAAAAATAAAAACAAAATAAAAACCATAGTCAGCGCAGATTACATTGAAAAAAATATGTGATTAGGTTACATTTACATTAACAAGGATTATTGGATTACATTTTTGATTCCATCTTATTATGCCTCTTGTATTGACTTTTTTATTGATTAATCAATCAGTTATATAGTATGTAAGATGTCAGAAAACAGTGAAAAATGCCTTCAACAACTTCTCACAGCCTAAAGTGACATCTTTAAATTTCTTGTTTTGTCTCACTTAAAACTCAGAAACCTTTTCACTTTAGAAAGATATAAATACAGAATAGCAGCATTTTGGAAGCTGGAAAGAGCATTCTTGATAAATGATTTAAATGATTAATCAGTTACCAAATTGAAGATTAATTCTTTGTCAACTAACTAATTAATTAATCGACCTAGTCCTTTTTCTAAATATGTAAGAGCCACAATAATTAGTCAGTTGAAAGAAAATGAATTTGAAACTATTTTTGTAATCAATTAATTACTTAAATAATTTTTAATGAAAAAAATGAATATTTGCTGGTTCTGACTACTCATATATTTGAATTTGCTGCTTGACTTTGTCATGTAATAATAAATGAAATATTTCTTTGGTTTTGGACTGTTGGTCGAACAAAGAAAGTCATTTCAGGACGTCACTTTAAGCTTTGGGAAGTTGTTGTGATGTGATTTCAATACTTTTTCTCACTTTTTAAATAAATAGTTAATGGAGAAAATAATTGGTAGATTAATCAATAATGAAAATGATTTTTAGTTGTAGCCTTAAAGTATATCTCTCTCTTTTTTGTTATTTGTGATGTATGCATAGATCCTTTTGGGTACACACACACACACACACGCAGGCAGATACTTTTCATTCCTTTTCCCAATTGTGGGGGAAAAAAATTGATACAGCGTCGTATAATTTTTTTTAGACATAAAAGAAAAATATTGATCTTTTATTTAATAAATTATTAATGTTGCAAATGCAAATTTAACTTTTTGGTACTAGAATAATAAAATAAATTATTATAATACATTAGATTTACATTAGATTTTTTTTTTTCTGGTAAGGTCAGCAGAGGTCACATTCAGTGGGATTTTCATGACCATTTTGGTCTGTCTGTCTGCTGACAGTCTCATACTGAAATCTTTATAAGATTAAACAGATGTTGGCACAGAACATAATTTGTAGTTGAAAAAAAGGTCATTAATTGCAATGTATTGCAAGATCTTTGTTCATCTTTTCATCTTGTCCACTCTTCTCCTCCAGCGCCCAGGAGCTGTCTCAGGAGATCAAGTCCTTCATCAGCGGCGTTGACACCGTTCAGGGCCGGAAGCTCAGTGTTCGGGAACACGCCCGCTGCGCTGTGCGCCTGCTGCGCTCGGTCCCGGCCTGTCGAGGAGCGGTGCTGGAGCATCTCAGGGGCGTTTACGATGAACACGTCTCTGCCTTCCTGCACAACCTGGAGACAGAGGGCGAAGCCAGCTCCGGGATCAGCTCCAACCTGGAGGACATCATACAGGTGCGGTGACACAAGGACACACACAGGACCTCTTATAAAACTAATACCTTATCTCTTCATCATGAAGTGATGCAAATATTGAAAGGTTAATAAAGGCAGCATTTTTACAGGTCATTTCATTAAAGGGAAAATTCAGCACCACTCGTGGATTTCTAGTCAGTGTCGATGGTAAATGTGATCAAGTGTAGCAATAAATTCCTCAATGCGTATTATATTGACTGAAAGATCTGAAAGATCTGTTGTTCTTCCTGCATCCAGTGACACAGTTGGTATTAAGGAAGAACTACAGACTATTTCAGCTTGTATTTCACCTAATGCCACCCAACTCTCTTGCACTTCTTCACATCTCCATGAGCAGAGGAGAATTCAGCTTTCTTGGTCAATATAGGTCACGCAGAGGAATTTAGTGCTTCATTTGACAACTGTATCCATGAACACTGACTGGACATCCACATGAAAAGTGCTGCATTTTCCCTTTACATCTTAGTGGATTAGTATTTTAACATCAGCAGCTATTTTGATGATGATGGTCACCTTTAATAATCATCTTTCAAGCAAAAATGCCAAATATTATCTAGTTCCAGTTCACAGTTGTGAAAATTTGCTGCTTTTGTTTGGCTGAATGTTTTAGGGTTTCAGACAAAACAAACAACTTGAATATGTTTCCTTTAGGCTTAAGGGGATTGTATGGACACTTTCCACAATTCTCTGGCTTTTTATATACCCAACAATCAATAATGAAAATAATTGTTGTTGCCCCTATCAGGAGCTGCAATTTTTTCATGAAGGTCACTTGTGACAAAACAGCATTATAATGAAGTACTGTAGTGCTGCAGAGATGGCCTGGCCTAAATCTTGTTCTTCAGCTGTATGAAAAAATTATGTTACAGACCCTCAACAATTTATCATCTGGATTTAATAGTTTTTAAAAATTATCGTTTCCACTAATCATAAAATATATCACAATTGCAATATCTGTTAAAATAATTACTTTTTCCTACCATATTGTGCGTTAATACATGAAAAATGTTTTTATTGGGATTTCAGAATTAATACAACAGATACACTTAAAGGTATTTGTGCACATAAGAAAACTAACAACATTGTGTTTAAATGTTACAATATTCTAATTTTTTTTAAGTACAAAGCAAACATCCTTTTAGGTGACTTCAAGGTATTTAATAAAATGTCCTCATATTTTAAAAAAGCTCTGTATTTTCCCCTTGGTGGCATTAGTCAGTTTTTCCATTGCCTAACAGTTGGGAAAGACTTTTAAACCGATGTCCGACTGTAGGTGCCTTGGTGCTCTTCCAGGCAGATGCAATACGGTGTTTAAACAAGCATACAATTATATTTTTATTTGCACCTGACAGTTGTGCAGCCCTATGTGCCTTGAATTAAAAACTCAGTTAAAACTGGTATTGATTCCATGTATGTTTCTTATTCTGGAATGGCAACAAGAAGAAGTGCCACATTTGAAGTCACTTGTCACATTAACTGAGGTGTGTTTGTAAAACCTAATATCACATTAAGTGTCTAAATGGTTTTTATAGGCCCACAAGAGTAACAGATCCAGACCTCTCCCAATCTCGCTAATGCAAATGATTTCCTGCTTTCATAAAAATATGGTAATGGTCAGGAATTCTCCTGATAAATGTTCTCAAATATTCGTGTTTATCTGTAGGAGGTTCATGCCGTGCTGTC
>JAJHUR010135601.1:6004-59521 GCA_027495735.1 Lutjanus campechanus | reverse complement strand
AACCATATTTCAAGAGAATAACTGAATTTGCCTTCTTGTATATTGCTTCTTTGCACATTCTCGTTGCATCATGTGTTGCTGTAAAATGTGTTGTTGTGTTTCTTCAGAGTTTTTAACGGGCAAACGTTGTTCTGAGCAAAATGTTCTTTTACTTGAAAATTCATGCAGTGTAATCACCGACTGAAAACAAATCATAACTTTGGTGTTTTCTGCAGATTGTTGGAGTTTGAGTTAAAAGATTATTTGAAGTGAGGTTCTTATCATGGTCAGTGTATCACCTACTGTAGATGGAGGTCAAATTTCCTCCAGTTTGGAGAAGCAGCAGGAGTACCAATGTAGGAAGCTGAGCAATGTGCTGCTGTGGACAAGGTCAGCAGCAAAAAGTATTTTAGACACCTAAAAAAATCAATATCAGTTTAAGTTGTACGCTATATTTAGAATATTTTCACCTCTTTACTTTGCTGTCAGACAGCCTTTTCCAATGGGGAAACGCAGTAATATAAGCCAATATATTCACCTCATATAATGTCAGTTTCCTGTTGAAAAAGGCTGTCCAACTGCAAGGTAAAGTGGTGGAAATATTGTACATTATGAAATGTTTATATCACAATAATAGTGACCAGAATATTCACAATTATCATTATTATCTCAAAACGTATAATCTGTATTATCAAAACGTGCTGAAAAGGTTCAAAAATTACTGATATAGCACACACTAACATCATTTCACCAACTTTTATTTTGAAAACCTCTCAGTAATTTGAAATGACATCACGTCTGTTGTGTTTTAACTGACACAAAAATAAACCCATGCTTCTACTGCGCCTGTGTGATAATCAAACATACGGTTATCATAATTACAATAATTGTCAGGAATTCTATTGCAGGTTATCGTGAAGCTGATTATAGTATATTTACACTTTGGTCAGTTTCTCCAAACTGGGAGCGTGCTGACCATCATCTACTGCAGGTAATACACTGATTATTGATAAGTACCCCACTTCAAAAACTCTCAACTACCCCTTTAAGTGCAGGATTGATCCATATATGGAGAAACTACCCGCTCCTTCAGCGATTTTGTTGTTTTTGTTTGTTTGTTTTTCTTTTGGCTGTGTCCCTGTAGTATGTCCCAAACCATTTCTGCTCCTTTATTTTCCGCAGCTGTCAGAAAAGCCCCACTGCAATCCATTAAAAACACTGGTAGCGCTCAATGTTCTGAGCAAATAACTTCAAAGTGAAGTGTGGAGCAAATAACCGGCAGCTAGTTTCAGTCACTGATAGCTTGTATCAGTGCAAACAGAACTGCTCTGGGTTAAAAGAAATAGTGTCTCTATATGGTGTTATTTCACAGGTGAAACACACATTTGAACTTCTGCTGCAGGTTGAAGTCTGCAGAGTCTGTCCAGATCCTGCAGACTGAAACTCTGACTGAATGACAATTTCAGAACCAACCTTCAGTCTGATGTAAACTTGTGTGCAGATGCTTTTGTTGGAGGTAGGAATAATTACCAGTGATTATGATCCTAATTGTTTTATCCAGTGTATAGTTAGTGTGCGTCAAGCTGACATGATGATAAATATAATGTGTGAAAAGATGGAGATGAGGTGTCTGTTCCATTACAGCTTCATTTCAACTTTTATTGTAACTTTTCTTTTCCCAACTTTTACACCTCAGTCATGCTAATATTTCATATTTTTATGAGGTTTACACAGTTTTTTTAAATTCACAAATTGAAAATGTGCATATGATTTTATTTTGAAAAATGTAGGTTACACTTAAGGGTTCAACTTATATAATTAATGGTTAACTAATGCATGACTCATGATTATTTAATGCAGGATGAATTATGACACAGTTACTTAATACACTGATTGATATGCAGCCAAATCAGCTGGACTCCAGTTACATTAAAGTTTATTTCAGACTCATGTATCAGGTTCTTTGAAAGCAGAACAGTAGAAATATGAAGCCATGTTTTAAATCGAACTGGCCGTCAAATACAGTTACATAAATAAACTTTTATGCAGTGGAAATCAGGCGGCACGGTGGCGCAGTGGTTGGCACTGAGCAAGAAGGTCCTGAGTTCAACTCCCCGAGCCAGCAGGGCCTTTCTGTGTGGAGTCTGCATGTTCTCCTCATGTCCGTGTTCTCTCCGGGTACTCCGGCTTCCTCCCACAGTCCAAAGACATGCAGCATAATAGGTTAATTGGTGACTCTAAATTACCCGTAGGTGTGAATGTGAGAGTGAGTGGTTGTTCGTCTCTATGTGTCAGCCGTGTGATGAACTGGCGACTTGTCCAGGGTGCACCCCGCCTCTCGCCCAATGTCAGCTGGGATTGGCTCCAGCCCCCCCGCGACCCTCACGGATAAGCGGTTACAGAAGATGGATGGATGGCAACGGAAATCCAGGTGACGTGATCACATGTCACTGTGAAGTAACCCTGAATTAAAGCTACTACTTTTGCAATAAAATGTGTAAAAACACGAGACAGATTTTTATCTGTATTTTGTGTGGCATGTGTGCAATGCAGCGGCCCAGCACCCAAGACGAATTTCCCTTTTTTTTAGGGACCTTTACCTTTACCTTTTTCACCCCGTCTCTCCATTACAATATGCTGAGGAGGCTGCGGTTTCAACCAGGAAACCATTATAATTTTCTTTGCTATTAAGTGCAGAGTTCTTGATAAAGAAATCAAGTCCCGATCTGTCATATTATCTGGAGTATCCCCGGTATATAAAGCGTGCAGGATCTAGAGGAAAGTTAATACCACAAATCTGTTCAACCTCTCTTTGAACACTTTTCCAAAAAACCAGGAGCTTTGGGCACGCCCAGAATATATGAGTAAAATCCCCGACTGCTCTGCAGCCCCGCCAACATAGCTCTGATGTATTACTATAATTTGAAGTGATAGATGGAGTATTAAAGAAACATCTTTACCTTCTAATCAAACTCTCTCCATGATGGACTACTGGTCAGTTTATGCCGAAATGTTTCCTCCCATTTTTCATCTGTTATTATAATGTGCAACTGAAATATTTATGTTGACAAAAAACTAAATTAACTTTTAATGGCCTCTTTTCTGAACTATCCTTTAAAAACAGAAGTTTGATAATAAAACAGGAGTAGCTGTCACACAGAGCTCCTCTGGCTGAATCAGTCTGACATAATCAACCTGACATGTGAATGATTAGCCTACGAGAATCTGCGTCTCGCTACCGACGGGAAAAGGTGCAGCCGTGTTTACAACCCCAGTGAAAGAACAGAGATGTCCTCGGGGCCTCTATTCAACATTAGTCACCTTGTTTTTGTGGACAGAGTCTACCTTGCAGACCCGGCGCCCCCTCTGCCCACGTAAACCTCCCACGTCCTCACTTCCTTTGTGTGCCTTTTTGTCGCATAATGACTTCCGATCAAATGCCCGCCTGACACACATTCACGTGGACTTCAGACGGACAGAAATAGCAGCAGCAGATGGAGGCAACAGCTTTATGGGAGGAGTACGAGAGGCGAGAAGAACATCATATGTGCCCTCTCTCTTGATGCTGCGGTGTTGATGGGATGACAGGAATTTGCTGTGACTGGTTCAAATAAACCTGGCACCTCTCTGACACGTGCGCCATCTAAACAAACTCCCTCCCCTGTGGAGTCCATCCAAGCACACAAACACACAACACTCACCTACTTTTCATGTGTTTTTCAGTCTAGTACCTGAACTCTTTTACTACAAAGACTTGTCCTGCCAGCATCTTGTTGAAATAAGGGGACACGTCTCTGAAAAAGACGTCATCTGGATGGCAGCATATGTCGCTCCAAAACCTTTATGTACCTTTCAGCACTGATGGGGCCTTCTGGATAATCTGGATGGTCCTTTTCCTCTTTAGCCTGGAGGACACGACGTCCATGATCTGTGAAAACAATCTGAAATGTGGACTCGTCAGAACACAGCTCACTTTTCCGCTTTGCGTCAGTCCATCTCAGATGAGCTCGGGCCTCAGAGAAGTCTGCAGTGTTTCTGGATGTTGTTGATATATGTCTTTCTCTTTGCACGGTCGAGTCTTAACTTGCATTTGTAGATGCAGAGACAAACTGTGTTTACTGACGACGATTTTCCAAAGTGTTCCTGAGCCCATGTAGTATCCTTTATACAATGATGAAGTTAAATATCTTGGCTTTGTGCTGTATTCAAAAAGTTGAAATGAACAATTTGCACATAACTGTGTTCTGTTATTATTGACATTTTAAGCAACATCCCTGCTTTTTTTTTGGAATTGAGTTTTATAATAATGTGTCAGATTTAGAGCTCAGGTGCGGAAATGTCCTTTTTAAAATGACAGAGTAATTAAAGCCATTGCAAGGAGTTTTTAACTGGTTATGACAGTCTCTGTCTCTTAATACTGATGCCTCTATATGACCTACATAACCAAACAAGACCATCAGGGAGAAGATCAGCTATTTGCGTATAGTTATTCTTAATATCTGCCACCAGGTTGGATTCTCTTTGAAATCAGATGAAACAAGCCAGTGTTCACATTTTACACTAGATTTAATGGTTATTTCAGTGGAAACACAACCGCTTTTGGCCACAGGAGGCTCCAAAATCAACTGAATATGAAAAGTTCCTTGTAGTAGAAAAATACAAATCAAACAAAAATTATATAATTATGCAGCCAAAGAACTAACTTTTGACACTGTTAAAATAAACATTTTGTTTCAACTTAAAAAACGTTGTTGATTCGGCTGCCTTAAAATCTTAATTTGACAGAATTTGAAAAGGGAAGTTGTTCTGACTTTATAACGATTCAAAACTTTTCCAGGCAGACAAACTTTATTCTTTGTACTTGAGCAAACATGTTCACTCATGGACATTACAAACAAATTTGATTTCCTTTTACATTTTCTCAGTTTGACGAGATATTAAAGTTAGAAGAACTCGTGTTCAAGTGTAATGAAAATACTAAACGCACAAAAAGTTTTTAGTTTGATTAACCTGAACAAATGAAACTTGTAAAGAGAAAACATTTGTTCCCCTTCCTGATATTTAACAGTGAAAAACTGTCTCAAAGTTTCAGCACACTCTTAACTTTTATGTCATTCTGACTCGACATATTTAGCATATAAATCTGATTCAGTATCAATCTTCAAGTCTTCTTTAACTTCATTCAGGTGCCTTTAATGGACTCAAACGTTTGAAATGAAGGACGTGATGAAAAGTCTTTGGGCATTTGGACAAAAACTTCAAAAGCAGCGTCTCTCATGTAAAACCCATTTGGAATAACTGCCAGATTTTTTTTTCTGTTCCCTCACCGTATCGCGCAGCTTTTATCTGCTCTATCCTGGCACACGATCTGTCTATTCTCCCACTGAAAAGAACATCATCATTTGGAAAACTCTCAGTTCCTCGAGATATTGAAATCAGCTGGCAGTCTGGACGACTGCCTGTGAGGATTATTCAACGAGAGCACAAGGTGTCTAATTAAGCTATTTTGGCAAACACTTTATTGTGCCTCGTGTTCTGTCCTTCAAAGTGCAGCACGTTTACCTGAAACACCTGTTGAAACACTAATGAGGCCGATGATACTGAGTTTGGACATATCCATCACGTCTAATTATCACTGTGTGGATAAGAGACGACAGAAAATGATTTATTTCTGTAAAAGTGTGGATTTCAGGGAGCACTGAATTTGTGCACGGATTCCAAAATGTGCTTTTAAAACTGATCCAGCAGAGCTTTTGGAAGGAACACTTTGACATTTTGGGAAATAAGCTTGTTCACTTTATTGGAAAGAGTTAACAGCCAGTTTCCCCCTGTTTACAGTCTTTATGCTAAGCTAAGCTAAGATAATCTAACCGCGTGCTGGCTCCTGCTTAATATTGAACAAATGAATATGAGAGTTGTCATTTTTATGCTTTGAATTTTGTACAGATTAAATAAATGAAATGTAACATGTTTATTCAGGCTGTTCAGCAAAATGGCCATATAGATGATTACACCCCATATTTGTTTATGTTTATTATGTTGTTTGTCCTCGAGTGACTGTGGAACAGACAGATTGAGTGTTTCTTAAGGGGCTGACTGAACATAACTGTGCTTCTGCACACATGCACACTCACTCACACGCACACCAGAGGCAGATTTAGGGGGCGACTACTGAGGCTAAAGCCCTGAATGTTTTCTCAAAAGCTGCGCATCTTTTTTCGTTTTGAAAATTACATTGTACAACTAATTTATCTCAGTCTCCCTCTGACTGTACCAGCCTGCCGTCTCTCTGCATTTGTGTCAATATGCAGGACTGGAGACTAACAGAGAGGCAGCAATACGCAGCCAACGGGCACGTAGCCTATGAAGCCTGCCCTGAAGGATAAGCGTTTCATTCTCAATCGCACCTGTCATCAAATATGGACATCCACATTTCTTTTCAAAAAGCTGCAAAAACAGTGAACCGCGGATGATATTTCAGGTGAAACTGCAGGTGTAACAAATGATAGAGATGCTTAATACAGTATTTCTGGATGGTTCATTGGTTTTGCATGTATATAGTTGTTTGAAATTCAAATCAATTCGTTTAATTTGCGAAATTCAAAGATGGTCTGCAAAATTTCAAAACTGGTTGCAGTCTGTGGGCCGAGCCCCAGATCTCCTCAACTCCCAGATCAGCCCCTGACACACACTGACACACACATACTCACTACATTATTGTTATATTTATTTTATGTTTGCTTCATTTATTTTGTTTACTTTAAGATGCTTGCTTGTTGGCTTATTTTGTGCAGCAGTTCTCAAACTTCTTCTGGCTTCAGAAACCGATAAACTTCAGGCTTCCCCCCGACCCCGCAATTATAATCAATCATTAACAATGACTGGGAAAGCGACTTCAGGTTTAATTTTTGTGAAGCAAAGGTCAGCATGAAGAGGTCAGCAAGCTCGTCAATAATGCTCGCTTGTCAATAATGCTTATTGTGAAGAGATTCTCGTCTCATTTGTGGTCTGTTAAACAGTAAATTAATCACAGTCAGTCCCAGGAATCACTATTTTTCATGCTCAGACGGTGCTCAGCATCTCTGGGTGCTGTAGTCTTTCATATTCAGTCTTATCTCTGAGCTAAATAGCCAACTAGAGGCTAAAGCTGCTGCTAACAACAAACTTGTCTGGCAATCAGAAAACTCTGCAGTTTAAATCACAGAAAGTTGAGGCAGGGCAGCCGGAGGACATCACAGGGAAGACCGGGAAATATTTTCTCCGTGAAATATAATCTGGGAGTCTGTAGTTGCAGAGCCGAGCTCATGAGCGCGGCTCGTACCCCTCCACAGGCTACCAAGAAGTTGGCCAATCAGAGGAAAGCTCCAAACAGAGGATGAATTAAGGGGCCCTCTAAGATAAATAAGGATGTTTTTGAACTGTGAATCCTGCAAAGCTACTCTGCTGCAGTCCCAGTATGAAAACATCAAGCTGGAAATTAGCGTAATAGGTCCCCTTTAACATGCTCTAATTGGCTCTTGGCTAATTGGCTCTTATTTTTTTCTTTGACCTTACATGTAAACTAACAAATGACTTCTCGTAGCGGAGGCTCCTTCTCTGTGGTACAGTACGGGAGTAAATGAGGGGGGAGTTGACCTGCAGGTCTCCTGTAACTGTATCGTTCTGCTGATTAAAGGAAGGAATGAGCCTCCCGTATCTAATGTCCTGCACTCTCCCTGTTCATTAAACCAGGATTGACTTGAACTGCATTATACATTCAGCCAAGCCCCGGAGAATCTATAGCGTGGGAATCACATTATACTGATTTCCATCCCTCGAGGCCGACGGTATACTTCCTTTTTCTGTAAACACAGAAATGGCTTCAGCTCCAGTGGTCACGGCATTTCCTTATCATTTCTGAGACTTGAATCTTTTTTTTCTGATTGGGTGTAGGCGCGTTATCTATCGCAGCGGTCTGATGTATGAACAGCACAGCAGCCCTTTCTGTCATCATTGCCTTTCTCCCTTTCATTCTTCACCGTGTGTTGTTGCGGCTGCCTCGCTGCCTCCCTCACGTACAGCCATAAATCAACCATCTAAGAGCTGGGACCTTCTCTGCAAGGCCCCTCGCATTGATTACACCGCGCTCGGTAAGTGTAGCGTGATGAAGAGAGAGCCCAATTCAATTAGGCTGCCTCGCCAGACAGAAATATGTAGCATACACTGCCCCCGGATAAAAGGATGCCTTCAAGAGCAACGAAAAAGAAAGCGGTGGGGGTAAGGAAGGAGAATTTGGGAGGTGTCGCTCAGATAAAAGTAATTGGATTGCAATGATAACATTCTGCTCCCTGGGCGGCTCGTGCGAGTTGATAAAGGACGTGTGTGTGTTCGAGCGAGAGATGAAGGTAGAGTTACAGGAAATGAGGACGACTGCGGCGCCGAGGACGGAGCTGCGGATCAGCTTGTAACCGCTTTGAAATGTGCAGTGTTTAGTCATGATGTGTTTAGTGAGTCGGCTCGTCTCGGTCCAGACTGAAATATCTAAACTAGTCATCCCCAAAGGCTGGGTCGTGACCCCATAGGTGGGTCACAGGAAGTTTTATTTGGGTCAACGAATAAATAACATTTAAGACTCATATATTCAGTCCACCTTATATAAATTATATTAATATGTGTTTATTGTTTTACTGAGAATTGTTTTCCTGTCAGTAGAAAACATGTTAAATGTGTGATCCTTTTATTACCCTCTCAGTGGATCTGTCTGTTGTTATTACATTTTAAAATTTATTTCTAAATGTGCGACTCCAAATGCAGGTCTGCAGCACTGGCAGGCTGGACAGCATCAGTTTTGCCAGATGTATGATAATTACTGCATTCATAACTTAATTTTAACAACAGTACAATAATTCCAAAAGAAGAAGAAGGGGGGAAATGACATGTTTTCACTGTGTTGTTGTGTCTGCAGGCTCCCCGAGCAGTTAGGGGTTAGGCGCCTTGCTCAAGGGAGCTGGAGAGGTCCCAGTTCATCTCCTAAACTAGTGCCGGTGCCAATGGTGTCAGTTCACCTCCTGGGCACTGACGCTACCTATCTGGGCACTGCTCCGTGCTGCACTTGAACCGGTGACCCTCCGATTCTCAAGCCAAGTCCTGACAGACTGAGCTCCTGCTGCTGCCCCTGAAAAAGGCTGAATGTAAAACTACACAGAGTCCCATCAGCCTTTGTGTTTAGTGCTCATTTAGTGCTAGTTTAGCATGCTAACATGCTAAACTAAGAGGCTGAACATGGTAAGCATTAACATCAGAACATCAGAAACACAGAGACGTCTGCAGGGCTGCAGGGCTGCAGACTCTTTGTCTTGTTTCATTAATTCATGTGAAGCACTGATACGTTTTCTCTGTTTTAAATCGACATTAGTTCCAGTGGAAAACGCTGATGATCAAAAGCCAGAAATATTTCACCACCCTGGACTGCATAAAGAGTATTTTTCATCACTGGTCTTCCGACATGATTAAACACGTTGATATGTTGATGATGTTAAAGGCATACATTAAAAAATTAGTTTTTGTTTCATTAAAATGCACCGCACACTCTAAGAGACATTCACACTAATTATTTTTTGCTCAGTCCCCTTCACAGGAGTGTTCGCTTATTTATGTATGTATTGGTATTTCTTGAACAGTGACCACAATAAGAATAATAATTTAAAAAAAAAGACAAACAAAATGAAACAGGTACAGAATGTAAAAGTGATTCAACAGAACAAAATCTGTTTAAGCTTCCAAAGACAGGTTCTAATAATATTCCAGGGTCCATCAAATTCATCAGACGTATCATCTTGGAGAACTAGAGCAGAATTGATAATAAGTGGAGATATCTGTATCTGTATCTGTATCTGTCCAACCATTAAAGTTATCTGTCTCTGTATTCAGGTAGAAGTCATGTTAAATCATGCAAATAGTTTATCTTCTAACCTAATATTCATCAGCAATGCAACTGTTGTTACTATAAAGCATCAAAAGGATTTAATATTAGGATATAATTAATTATGAAATATGTGTTTACACTCTCTACATGCTGTACTTTTCATCTCCCTGTCTGTTTCTCTTTTTATTTTTTAGCTAAACTTAGTTGTATGAACTGTCTGAAGCCCACCACCTCCTTCTGTTTAAGTGATACTGAAAAATCAGAAACTGAAAAAGATGTTTCATAAATTGAAATTATTCTGTTTTGCTTTGGAAATAGAAACTCTGCAGAGAAGATATTCAGGTGCAGACCTATAAAAAATATCCTTCTGACTAGATTTGTAACTTTGCCAAAACAATATTGTAGCTGGTGTTTCCTGAATAATAATAGAGCAACTTAGAGTAGAAGAAATATCAGTTTCCGGATTTGGGTGCCTCCCCAACAGTAAGTCCATAACAACCTCACAGCAGTTCAATATACTGAAAGAGTTTGGTTTGCGTTGTTCACAGTTCATTAAGATGATCAGCTTGGCTGATAAAAAGGCTGATGCTCGGCAAAATTTTTTGTTGGTTGAGGCCATTTTCACATCGACTACACAAGCTGCAAGGTTTCATATTTATATTGAGAAGACAGTTTTCAGTTTATAAAATCTACTGAACAAGAGGACAGATACACAATTTTCTTTAAGGGGATAGTTTGGCCAAAAATGTAAATTCAGTCAACTCACCCTCGCGCCAATTAAAGGTCAAGTTTAGTTTTTTAGTCCACAAAACAGTGCTGGAGTTTCACAATCTCCCGTTTTCCATTTGAAAGCTGGTCGCCTTTCACTTCAGTTGTTTGGGAGATTCTGCAGCACTGTTGGAGTTTGTTTTCTAGTCCACAAACTCCAGCAGTGTTTTGTGGACTAAAAAACAAAATCCAACCTTCAGTTGGCACGAGGGTAAGTAGATAATGACTGAATTTTCATTTTTGGATGAACTATCCCTTTAATGTGCAGGGTGTAACATAGGCCCTGTGTATTTTCTTTATTTGCAAAATGTTATAAGGACCATAAACTCAAACTGAATGCATGCACAGATGATTATAATATATTTAGAGTTAGGTTGTAACAGATTACATGCAATCAGGATGAAGTAATCAGATACAGAACGATAAGTAACTACAATCAACGCAGATTACGTTATTAAAATAAATGTGTAATTAGATTATAGTTACATTGTCAAGGATTACTTGATTAAATTTTTTGATAAAATTTAAAATATAGCAGTTATACTTAATTTATATAATTTATAAATGTGTTTCATTTGCACTAAAAATGTTCTGAAATGTTTCAAAAGAAAAAAATTACATATGTGAAACTCAAATATCTGTGCCTGTGTTCATTTCTTTTAAGTATAAGTTGTGAGTTTTAGGGTCGTGGGTTTGAATCCTGTGTTCGGACGCGGTGTTTCTGTGTGGAGTTTGCATGTTCTTCCTGTGCCTGTGCGGGTGTGTCCAGTGTCCTCTACCATCAAAAACACGTATGCAGTTCTCAATTCTCCATTCAGCACCGCGGACCAAAGGGTAATTGATTATATTTCAAAGCCAGCAAAGATCTGGAGCTGTTTCCCTGCTGCTGCACAGCGGCTGCACAGCGGCTGCACACTGCTCCCACAGAGGAGAATACAGAGACAGAGAGAGAGATTATTATCATTATAAAACACATAATACACACAAAATACAACATATATACTGATTAGTAATTAAAGTATGAGTGGAATAGTGTGAAAACATAAAACAAAATTACATAAATTACAAAACTTACCATGTGATTTGTAGCCAGTGAAATCAAAGTAATCTGACCCAACATGGATTACATTGCTTTCAAAATACAACATTTCTTATGAACAAGTTGTTTCACAGAGAGTAAAGCAGCAGTCTGGAGAGACTGGACGGGAAACTCAGCGGAGAGTCGAGATGTTTCCTAATTTCATCGAACAGCTTCTGAGGTAACTCAGACGACAGATAAGTCAATGATGAATACTCACATTCATTTCTGTAAAGGCCAAAACGTGATGGATTTTTTCAATTTAGCATATCAGGGCGTGCGTTAATCTTCTGCGGTCAGAGATGAGCTATCTCACAACACACAGGTGATTTATGGGACCGCAGATGTTTGTGTAAAGACTCTCAGCCTCGCTGTCTTTAAAGGATCGAGAATACAGTGAAGCAGCTCATCCTGGATCAAATCCAGGTCCCGCTCTTTATTCACCAAACATCCGAGTAGATTTAGAGCAAAAGTCTCTTAATCATGTCTGCAGGCAGACGTGGCAAAAGTACACACAGTCTTTATACTTGTGTAAAAAAAACAAAGACTTTCCCTCATCTTTTGTCCTCGGTAGAGTCTCCCCCTTTGTCTGTTTTCATCTTGTCACGTCTTGTTATGTCGTTTTTGTCTTGTTATGTCTTGTTACATTATTTTCGTCTTGTTACATTATTTTTGTCTTGTTATGTCTTGTTACGTCATGTGGTTTGACTGGGAATTCTGGGATACTTTCCTGTAAAAAATGCCTGACTTGTAGGTAACGACCTTCCACATTATGTTTTTTTTTTTTGTCCACTTGCGTCTTTTACAACATTTTCGACTTGTTTCATCTTGTTACGTCTTTTTAAAGTCATGTTACATCATTTTCATCTTGTTATGTCTTGTTACATCTCTCAAGTTGTTTTTGTCTTTTTAGTCTTTTTAGGCCTTTCACGTCATTTTCGTCTTGTTACGTTGTTTTTGTCTTGTTACATCTTATTACTTCATTTTTATCTTATTAGATCTTTTTTAGACATTTTCATCATTTTAGGTCTTTCATGTTATTTTTGCTCTGTTACGTTGTTTTAGTTTTGTTACGTCATTTTCATCTTGTTGCGTTGATTTTGTCTCATTATGTCTTTAACGATGTTTTTGTCTCCTAATGATTTTTTCAAAATGATTTAATTTTAATTTTTTCACAGTAAAACAAATACACACAGCAGATATAAAAGCATGGACGAAGCAGGAGATCACATGTTTAGAGTTTGGCTGTAAGAGGAGTATATCATAAAAATATGGCTCTGTGGTTTGATTGGTAATCCTGAGATACTTTCCCCTACAAAATACCTGACTTGTGTTTTTTTGTCTTGTTGCGTCTGTTACATAATTTCTTGTTTTGTTACGTCTTGTTGCATCATTTTTGTCTCGTCCAAGGAAATGTCTTTTCCGTGTTATTGTCACATTCATTTAGGCTGAAATCAGACTTGATGTTGGGAAGAAAATAATCAATAATTCCACTCGAATGCATTAAAACTAAAGTAACAAGCCTGTTTTGAAATTTTAAGGAGGAGAGATATTGTGTTAAAAATGTAGGGAGTAAAAGTAGGAAGTCGTCAGAAAAATAAGTAGCCAAGTAAAATACAGATACCTGAAGCACAGTTACAAAGTCTCTGTTACTTCCCATCTCTGTCTGTAGTGTAGCGTCTGCTTCATGGCCACTGTCCAGACTATTCTCAAAACATTAAATCAGTTTTCACCATTTCTAAATGGTCTGAAGTTTGGCCGTATTCCCTCTGGCTATGCGTGTGGTTTACAAAGAAGCTCTTTTCAGCGAGCGTCCTCGTCCTCCTGCCCCCGACAATAACAGGGATCTTAAAAAAGAGAAGTGAAAAGATAAGAACAGAAAGGAAATTCAAAATAGTTCTGCACTTCTAAATCTCCCCTCTCTCTTTTAAATAATTGGAATAAATCACATCCATGTATGAGATAGTGCCTCTAAGCAATTTATTGCACTATTCATGATTCTTTTTTAATTCACAGCACACACCACAGCTAGAAAAAGAGGCATTTATTTCCCAGTGTTGCCACAGTAACTAACCTCTCAGCAGAGAACTTCATCCACCATACACACACGCGACAGTTCAGTCCCTGCTGCCCGGTGCAGCACACACACACACACACACACACACACACACACACACACACAGACGCACAGATGATACTTATTTTGATTCATTGCACCAGAGTCCCTCCACTTAGAGAGCAGCCACCTTTTATCTGCCCTCTTTTACAGAGTCAGCCAGCCAGACAGATGTTTGGACACACACACACACACAGGACAGATGTTCACCCGTGTTCTCTGACTCATGTACACTGCACTGAATTTCAGCCCAGTGTGCTAGAAATGACATATGTTCAGGGACCAAAATTAGCACCGGCCACCGGCCAAATTCTGATAACATGAGGGAGCGGGTGCTCGATTTGCTTCAGTCACCAGCCAAAAAAACAATCACGCTCGACTGAATGGCTGCTAAAATTTGCACATTCACTTGTCATTTAGCTGTAGGGGGGAAAAAAAGCACGTTGATTTTGTACCCTGCTTATGTTTATGGTGTTTATGATATGTTTTTAGGGAAACATAATGCCATCCAGATTGTGTATTAGCATAATAAAACGTTTTAATGAATGCATCTGAAAAGTAACAACATGTTGATACAGAATGTGTCTGCAAAATGTTCACTCACAGTGTATTTTCCTGTTTGTAGCTCAGGATAATTAAAGTTTTATTATTATGTTTCAGCATTTGCAGCCGTCTACAGTCATGCCAGCAGCTACACGAGGCTGTTGCCTACTTAAAGGGACGGTTCACCCAAAAATAAAAAATATTAGTCAGAGTCAGAGTTTGAAAACTGGTCACCATTCATTCACTCAATTGTTTGGGAGATTCTGCAGCATTGTTTTCATGTGAAACTCCAGCAGTGTTTTGTGGACTAAAAAAAAACTAAATCCAACCTTCCATCAGCATGAGGGTGAGAAGATAATGACTGAATTTACATTTTTGGGGCGAACTATCCCTTTTAAGAAAATTGTGGTATCTGTCCTCTTGTTAAGCAGTTTTGGTTTGATGTTAACACAACAAAAGATTGTGCCGAGCATCAGCCTTTTTATCAGCCAAGCTGATCAACTGTGAACAAACTGTTTCAGTATATTGAACTGCTGTAGGATGTTATGGACTTACTGTTGGGGATGCACCCAAATCCAAAAGCATTATTCTGAAAAGCACAGAGAATCCAATGGAAAAGTAAGGTGCTCATTATTATTCAGGAAACGCCAGCTACAATATTGCTTTGGCAAAGTTACAAATCTAGTTAGAAGGATATTTTTATCGGGCTGTACCTGAATATCTTCTCTGCAGAGTTTCTATTTCCAAAGCATTGCTTCTATTTCTGCAGCACTGTTTTCCTGTGAAACTCCAGCAGTGTTTTGTGGACTAAAAAATTTAACTCAACCTTCCATCAGCATGAGGGTGAGCAGATAATGACTGAATTTTAATTTTTGAGTGAACTATCCCTTTAAACAGCCTACAGTGATTTGTTCTAAATGTTTGTGCTAACTCGTAGGGCTGCCCCCCCTTTGAAAGTCGAAGATTTTAATCATCAGTCAAGTGAGATTCGAGCCAAGTCGAGCATTTGTTTTTTTCCCTTTACACTCAGTGTTCATTACAGTTAATGGATAAAATAAATAGAAGCTTAGAAAAAATGCACAGGGAGAATATTTCAATGATGAATTAGGGGGACTCATAATTATACATTTATTGTGAAAACGTGTGTTGGTGGTTTATTGGTGAGAGAAGTTGAAACGAATGGTTGGTAAACAAGTTTCAGCTCTTGTTATTTAGCTGCGTCAGTGCACAGAGCAACACAACAGCATGACAGGCTGTAAACTTCACAAACCGAGTCACTAAATAACCACAAACGACAAAAAGTAACGTATGTTTTGTTTAACCCGAAACCGCTGTTTTACTGCTCCAGACTCCATCTGAAAAACTGTATTTCTGACACCATCATGATAATCAGCTTCATTCAAACTTGACAGAAACAAAATAAAATAAAATCTTTCCACTGTCCCATCAATCACCAACTCAACAAATATATTCATATTTGACAGCCAAATCTGATTGGACTGAAAAAAGTCTTATGGTGTGTCCCAAATCGTGCACTTCCCTCAGTGCACTGCAAATCAGTGCACTGTAAAGAAGTGTACTGAGTTGGACAGTACTCAACTTTCGACAGGTTAGTACTGTCCCAAATCAAACACTGCCGTTGCGCACTTACCGGAAAATGATGCAATAGCTTCTTCTTCTTCTACCTTTTAAAGTCTGATTGCAACTCGCCGTTTTAGTCTGTTGCTGACACTTGACATTTATTTTGACATTTTTCTTATCAAAGCGAGCGTGTTTTGTTGATATTGTTTTGTTTTGTGTGTACAATGAGTGTCTTTTCAAGATATTTACGCCGATATCAACTCCGTAGACGTCTCATCCTCATCCTCCTTGCTGGAAATGTAGGTATATTTAACCTAATAAGCTATGCTTCAGTTAAACCATACGTTTTTAAATGTATTGTAACATTATATTGTCTCTAAGGACTATAATCATAACGACAAAATAGTGTATGCCATTTGAAAAATAGTAACGTACTTCCGCTACGTCACTAAGATGGCGGCCGTTGAGTGTGGAAAGTGTCCAGCGATCCACACTCAATTTTTCGGCCGTTTGAGTGCGCCAATGCAATGCGCTTAGTGCACTAGATTTTCGCACACTGCTCAGTGTGAACGCACTTATGTACTCAAAATATTGAGTGTAAGTGCAGAAGTGCGCGATTTGGGACACACTACTAGTCAGGGACAGCCGCACTAACATGCTAACATGCTCGCAAGTACAACGTTAACATGCTGATGTTTAGCAGGTATTTTACCATGTTCACTATCTGAGTTTACCGTGTTAGCGTGCTAAAATTTGCTAATTACCTCAGAGGGGTGATACGATCCATCAATCTGGATCGACTTCATGATCATCGATCCGACGTCATTGACACAAAGTGAAAAGGCAGTGACCTGATTATGGTGCTGGATGAAAAGTTAATGGATAACCAAAGTTAATGAGCTTCATTCAGCTGGGACCATAAATGTCAAAATACAAAATGTCATCTCAATCTGTCCAATAGTTGCTGAGATATTTTGGTCTGGACTGAAGTGGTGGACCGAGAGAGCGACTGTCAGACAGTTTTGCAATCCCCAAAAAGTCAGTTATGACCCGAAGCATGAGACTGGATGACATATTCATGCCCAGAAAAAGCAGCCCTGGATGCCCCAAAATAGAATTAAATTAATCCAGGCAGCAACTGCATTTATTTCAAAATGTAACTGACAAAACAAATGAGTATGAACACAGAGAGTCTATACACTATATTGCTTCTGTACTTCATTTCCAGACCTGACATGCTCTTAGTAATGAATTGCACTTTGTAGATACAAACTACATTATCAGTGATAAATATAGTGCGACTCCTCATTTCAGATGCATAATTCATGTTTCATCTGCTGAATCTTTACATGCAAGCGCTCACAAACAATTTTTAATTCCAGAAACTTTCTCTCCCTTTGAGTTGCTCTTCAATTATTTAGTAACATCCCTCCAAGTTTTTGCACAATCCATATTTACTTTGACCATATACTATATATATCCTACTGTATATTTAAGGTTTTTCACTCACATATTCATACAGTCGCTGCTAAAGATGGATATACTGTTTGTTTTATGTTCCAGACTGCTGATGTGAACAAACTGTTCACAGCACTGCAGGACGGTACAGACTTAAATGTCATTGCTGCAGTAATACGACTAAACAAGGCAAACTGTATCAAATTGGGCACTGGGCGTCCACTGAAACTGTTTGGAAAAGGGCGAGCACTTTCAAGAAAACCCCTGGCAGGCGATTGTCATGTCTAACGCGGGCTAATTTCAACCGGTAATGTCAACTCACCGAACCGAAGCCGAAGTCAGCCGGAAGAAGAGCGAAAACATCTTTTCCATCAATAAATTCCTTCAGTGCCGTTCTTTGCTTTTCTTCTCAATAAAGAAATATTCTTCAGTTGTGATATAACTCATTCTATCACAGTATCGACGCTAACCTCATCAGGAGCCGCCATTATTTGTTGGAGACGTTTCCGTGGACACCTCTCGCTGTCGGCGCACCTAAAACCAGGAGGACGTGGCTCCCACCACCTCTGGTGGGGACACAAACGGACAGCTTGGAGCCTGGCGAGATGGATTCTCACGTGATCTTGTGAATCCAGCTGATATGTGATTTCACTTTAGTTTACAGTGCAGTTCTGTTGTACTCTCTAATAAAGTCTAATAAAAGTCTAACAGTGGGAAATATTTCACTTACAGTGCAACTACGTTGTAATGTGTCCCTTATTACCTTGTAATAAAGCCTAATAAGGGTCCCACAGTGGGAAATAATACACTTAAGTTAACAGTACAGGTCGGTTCTAACATTTCCCCAATAACTCTCTAATGAAGGCTAATAAAGGTCTAATAAAGGGTCTAATACTGTCTAACAAAGAACATGTTATTTCTACTTTTTGCCAAGTTTAACAAACTATGACTTGTTATGTTTGTTAGTGTACTGTAAAATAAAGTGCGGCCCAAAATCGTCCTAACAGAAAGAAGTAATGGTTGACTGTTAATAAGTGCATAATAAAGGACTAATTAACCTTAATAAGCATTGTTCACACTTTAGAACACAGAAAACAACAAATGACATATAATCATTTAGTTAAACTCAATAAATGTTTGTAGTGCTTTTATAAGCAAATATAAGAATCTCTTTGAACTGTTAACAAAACAAGTGCTTATAAATGTCTTATAATCGCACAGTAATCATGTTTATTACACCAATATTAACACTTGTATAGTCTTATTAATGAATATTGGTGTTTATAAGCATCTTATAAGGGCCTTATTACCGAGTAATTTAATTCAATTCAGCATGCTTTATTGGCATGAATGCTTTATAAACAATATTCCCAATTATCAACAACAATTATCCCTATTAACTAATGCTTATGAGAAGACCTTAGTACAGAGTTGCCAAAAATGCAAATTCTCATGCTAACAATGCAAATAAACCATTACTTCACTGATATACTCATTTAAACATGATACTTAATATGACGGATTAATTAGGTTCTATGAACTTGACAACTCCCCTGAGAGAGAATGACTCGGCGATGTTTCCTCTTCCTCAGGTTTACCAGGAACAAAACTACAGTGATACCTCAGTGCAAAGCTGGAAGGATAAATAATGCTTTGGTAGGGAGCCATTTGGAAGCAAAACAACGAAGCAGGGAGGGGGTCGAGGGTGCCTGAGCGCTGGGCTGAGGCTCTTGCACTGATCAGCGCTGCATGATGCAGACAACAGAAGAGAAAGAGGAGGAGGAGGAGGAGGAGGAGAGGAAGGAGGAGCGAGCGGGGGAACAGACTGGCTGAAGCTCGCAGCTCTCAGTCTCTCCTCTGTGCTTCGAGAAGCAGCTTCCCTCTGCTTTTCCTCTCTCCCTCCCTCGCACACACACCGGCTCTCCGACTCTTTCGCCTGAGCTGAGAAGCGTGAACGCGGCGGCCGAGGGGCAACCCGACCCGCACCATGCTGCCCTGGAGAAGGAATAAGTTTGTTCTGGTGGAAGATGAGGCGAAAAGTAAACCCAAGAGCCTGGGGACGGGACTGACCTACCACTCCATCCTCTCCTCTCTGCTGCGCTCCTGTCCGGACTTGCTGCCCGACTGCCCCTTCGACTGGGTGGGCAGCATCTTCCACACCAAACGGCAGAAGGTGGAGCTGAACAAAGAGGAGCCTGTTTACAATGTGCGCTACCTGGGGAGCGTGGTCACCATCACGGCGAAGGGAGACGGCTGCACCCAGGAGGCGGTGGCGAAGATCTGGGCGAGGAGCAACTACGGGGAGCAGAGTGTCAAGATGAGGTTAATGGTGGGACCGCAGGGCATCCGGATGAGCGCCGACAAATCCGGGAAAAAGAAACCCATCCATCTTTACTCCCTGAACAGAATCACCTACTGCAACGCCGACCCGTGCCGGCCCAAGATCCTGGCTTGGATCTACAGGCACCAGGTCAAGAACATGGCCGTGGTGCTCCGGTGTCACGCCGTCCTGGTCAGCAAGTCGGAGAAGGCCCAGGCCATCGCCCACAGCCTGTACCAGAATGTCACCTCCGCCTTCAGCGAGTTCAAGCGGCTGAAACGTCAGAGCGATTTCCGGCACTGCCAGCAGCAGCTGCTGGGTGAGGAGGCGGTGCCCCTGATGCCACTGAGGAGGCTGCTGAACGGGCAGTGCCACTACAGACCGCCTGCCGACAACGCCGGCACCGCCACACGCCTCTGCTCCATCACAGAAGAAGAAGAAGAGGAGGAGGAGGAGGAGGAGGACAGTAAAGATGAAAAGCAGGAGGTAAAACAAGCAGAGGAGCAGCAGGAGAAACAAAAGGTTTTAACCACAAACACGGACCCAACTCAGTTATTATCGGAGCTGGACATTGGGGATATTGCCAGACTGGAGCAATGCCAAATCAACTTTGTCAGTGACAGCAACAACAACACGTTTACATTTATAACCTCTCTGGTGTGACAGTGTAAAAGAATTCTGCAGCACTACAGTAACACATTCCTCTCTTTGCCCTTCACTGGTACCCCCCTCTCAGGCTCCCTCCTGCCCCGTCCATGTAATGTGAAGTGTTTACCAGAAACTTCTCCCACGACCGGGTGGTGGAGACCGGGCAGAAGATCGTTCCGTGGGAGTAAATTTCTATTCCGGCCAGATGGCTCAGACGCTGGTTTGACTGTAGCAGTTTGGGAAACTGCGTGTTTACAAAGAGGGCTGGTGATGCACAGACTAACGATAGCACAATGACGAACGAGGACGATGTTCCTGGAGAGCGCTGACGCTGAGATCACTGACACACGGGTCACTTATTGATCGCAGCACCGAGCAGGATGTGTTTATTAGTCCTCTAGCTCTTTGGTTTGTTTGGTTTTTTTTGTGTGAGCATAATTAACGCCGTGTTTGCCAGCAGGGACATTTTTTCGGATCGACTTGTAATATTTTTTCAGGGAGGCTCTTTGTAAATTTGTGTAATTTTTCTAGTACGACAATCCTCGCTGATCACTGACTGACCTTTTCTGAGTGCTCACAATCACTGGAAGAAGTTTATTACGGTTTTACTAATGATCGCAGCCCACTAATGAACGAGGCTGTAATTTAGGAAGCAAGCCATTCAGTCGACATGTTTATTGCTGTCATTTGTTCCCCCTCCTTATCATTTATGCATGACATGTCAGCAGTAACCTTTTCATGCAGAGCTTTTGTCTTTTTTTCATTCATTTCTCGGATCCCTCCGCTTTGAAAATGAACACTGTGATAAATGTGTGACCAGGGACAAAATACACAACTGTTCATGCAGCAATGTCCAATTTAAGTCATGCATTTTTTTTTATCATATACCTACTGTGTCACCTCTAAAACAACAAGTACAACAGAATCTGATCTCAATTTGCCATTGCTGTGCACTTTTAAGCCAAGTTTTTGTGAGTGCAGTTTTTCCACACGAGCCCTTGCAAAAATGCAGATGGACCGTTTCAATTTAACACAAACTGTTTTTGAATAATGACTTTAGCTAATTTCCTGTTGATAATATCTGTGCCACTGTCTCAAAATGCATTGTGATTATTATGAGATGAAGCTATTTATTTTCCAAATACGATGAATAAAAATTGCCCTCAGCTGGGGTTTTTTCCCGTCTTTCGATCTCGGAGGGGGGTGTTTCCAGTTGTTTTCAAGGAGATTATTCAAATGAATCCAACAACATTCCTCTACTGTGCATTTGCATGTTTCTGATGTGGAAATGTGTGTAACCTACAAAAAAAAACACACAACACATTTACACCAGCATAATCTGCTTCACTCGCTGAAAAAACATAAATCTGAGCAGATGTAAATGTAGCATAATTAAATCTGTGGTATTAGCAATGAAAAAAATAAGTTTCTATCTTTACATGAATATATCTGGTTTTGAAGTTAATCTGCACTTGTTCAAAGCACAAAACATTGTGCTTTATCTTTCCTTAACAAGATATGTGTCATTCTTGCCTATTGTCCTTGGGTGCACCCACTTAACAAACAATAATCTTGTTTTATTTACTCTGTCAATATAATTGACCCTTCTAGAGTTCTGCCAAGGAAAATAAAAAATGAAGGAAGGGACATTTCATCACTGTAGAACGTTCTATACTCTGCTTAGTGCCACTTCTATTAAAGCCTGTGGGAGATGCATGAAGAAACACACTAAAACTCAACATATCTATATCATACAACCTTTGATGAAGAAATGCCTCTAAAACAGGAAAGAACAAACGTCAGAGAATAACTTACTGACTGACTTTTCCAATTCTGCGAGTGACTGACGCTGCATCTCCTGTAAGCTTCAGGAGCAATGTTCGTTACTGATGTTACGTCCCTTCGCTCGTTTTTAGTCTCCTTGAGTTTCGTCTTTCCTCTCTGTGCTCTGCTTGTCTATGCTGAAAAGAAGAGAGTCACATCTGAGGTTAGCTATTAGCAAAACAGCTAACCTTGCAGCTAACTGATCAGCTAACTTTGAACAATAGTTAGCTCGCTATTTAGTTAGCTAGTATGTTTCTAACATTAACTAACTTAAGATGTAGCTATATGTTGTTTTTAGGTACCAAGATTGGTCAACTGTTATTGGAGCATGGAGCAAATAGGGGCGGGACTTAGGAAGGACTCATTTTGAGCCAGCATAATCATTTGCATGAATTTGCATGAATGTGCTAAAGCGTTTGCAATTTGTTCACAAGGATAAATTGATTTTATGATGTGCACAAGCGACCAGATGATGTGGAGGTTTGCTATATGTCGCTTTTACAGGTTCCCCAGCAATATCGTTTAAAATCTGCAAAGGTTGTTTTTTTTCTTCCTGCAACACAGACGAGCATATAGCATACAGTATCTAGGCACAGGAAAGGAGTAAGTTGACTGAGGTTCCACTGGGTACTGTACCAAGCTTGCTCAACTGTTATAGAGCGCTGTAGGGATGAGGTATTTTTGTAGGCCAACCCAGAGGTTAACGTCACTCGTTTCCTCCACAAAAAATGGGCACCAATGGGATTTTTTCCACTGGGTTTTGGTTTGAGTGGAGTGCAGAAAATAAGCTCTGTGGCTAAAGGCAATCACCAGAAAGCTAACGAACTCCACCACGTTTGCACGACTAAATGTCACCCCCACTGAGCATTTAGCATGATGACGTTAAATGTCCCAGACAAACTCTGTAGTCTCATTTAGCCACTTGTCAGCACTTGTTAGTTTTCAAGTTACGTAAAAGCTTCAAACGTGGGTTAATTGCCGATGTGTTATATGTCCAGAACAAAAAAACAATTTACATCAAGACAAAAGAAAGAGAAGTGCTAATATGCAAACTCATTTCCAATTTTGAGGACTAATTCCTGCAGCACCCACGTGAAAAGAGGCGGGACTTCGGAATGGTCAGTTGCAAAATGGGAGGAGCCACTTGGAATTTTAAAATACTGCTCCACAGTTGCTTAGATAACCGAAAAAATGTCTGTGTAAGTAGTTTATACAAAGACGAGTCTTGTTTCAGTGTGTCAGTATTTTGTTTTTCTTCACCTTTTATCCTTCTGTTGAACACTGTGTAGCCTTGGTTTTAAAAGGGGGCTATTTAAATAAAATGTTACTTACATGATGACATTATGCAAAAACAAATCATTACTTCCTTAAACAGACAAAGAAATAACAATTTGTTTTATCCGTCTGAGCTATAAAACATTTTTTTCATACAAGAAAAAGACACATTATGTGAATTTTAAACTGCCAGTCAGAGCCATTAGAGGTGAATGTGGTTTGTACCGGCTTCTCTGCCTTTTTCACTCTGAGCGGAGCAATTAATCAGCGGATTGAATTGTTCAGGAAATGAACATAAAGCACCTGCCTCTGCAGGACGGCTGTCAGGCTCTGACAGGAGCGAGTGATCCAAAACGGGGACCGGGAAGTTGACTCACCCGCCATCAACCATTTTACTGCAAACATCAGCCATTTTAGTGATGACGGAGACTTTAAAACGTGTTACTGGAATCACACAAACGCCGGAAACGATGAAACATGAAGCATGTTTGGGGTTGTGGTGTTTCAGATTCAGGCAGCAGCTTTGAACATTTAATTCTTTACATTCCATATTAGTTTGTATTTCAACACAATATACAGCAACGTTCCAGTATAATTCATATATTAATGCACTGGGAAATTATTCATGTTAAAACTGTTCATAAATTCTGTTTAATTGTCTTACATAACGACATCAAAAGCTGTTTGATTTGACAGCGGAGCGTCCTCATTAAGGATTCTGCTTTTGAAGAGGAATAGGTGCCGCTGCTGTGTTGATGGAAACAGAATCATTTGGAGTTGGTTTGAATTACTGTGATGGATTGTTCTGAAGGGAAACTTTCATCTGGAACCTTTGAGATCAATATTTTTGTTTTCCTGGAACAAACTAGCTCTGAAAAAGAACAGGATCTAATGTCAGAAGATAGATAATGAAGGATTCCCGTGCCCCCGCCACACATCCTCTCATATCAAGGATGACTGCAGATGATCTGAATAATAATTGTTTTTATGGATTTACACTGCAAAAAGACAGTTGGACCACCTTTAAAAAGATTATATTGGTAACAAGCAAATGAATTGAACACAATTGCTGTAAGTCAGATGTACTTAATAGTCTGATTGCTTTCAAATCAACCTTTTGCATTAAATCAACCGGCAGGTCAACTTAAAACTGTCCAATTTTCCAACTCAATTATTGGCTTTACCCAAAAGTAAAATTCCACTCATTGTGGTTCAGGAAGTAGTTTTTTTTAAAATACTAACCTTAGTGTGTTATCTCAGTTTGTTAAATATCTTGATTATAATTGCTAATGTTAGAAAGACTCAGCATTAGCTTAACTTAACGTTAGCTGGTTTTGTTGAGGTTTACTTTAACATTTGTGTAAAGCAACTATAAATGTGTGTTCTGAGTTTGTGACACCACAGAAACATGTGTTATTAACCACCATCCAAATTTGAATGAAAAAAATTATATAAAATTAGCCTTTAATTAGCATTAGCAAAAATTAGCAATATTTTCTCTGCTCTGAAACACCGGGGACGTCTCCGCTCTGCTGTCTCAGTGTCAAACATCACTCCGACTTGAAAACAACCTGAACCACCGACGCCAACATGAAAAATGTCAGCCCCCCTGCGATGAAGTGGTGACTTGTCCAGGATGCTGCCTCTGCCTGTCGCGGGACAGCTTAAATACCTGCTGAAAAATGTGAATTCCTATATATTTTTAATAAATATTACACAGTACTTCTTCGCTGAAATGTGGCGGAGATGGTACATTTTTTCTGGCTGTTGTCAGAACCAAAGTCTAATTACTGTGTAAAATTTTAAGAACATTAACATCTCCATCCTAAAAGGCAGCTTCATCACTTACTGAGGGCCGCTGTTTAATCCAATCCCATCAATCCAATTATCAATCTGTCACTGTTAGCAAGCCACAAAACAAACGGTGCTTAGAAAGGAACCCCAGATCTGCAAGATATCACGAGAATGAATGGTTTGTCTTGCAAATTGGGGTTCCCGTCTAAGACCCAACCAGCAGACACAGAGAGTGACAGACACAACTTGCCACGGCAACAATGGCGGCACCACAAGATGGCGGAACACACAAAGTGCTCGCCAGATTCGTTTATAGCCAGATGTGTCTCAACCATAACACGTCAACTCTGTAGCTCTTCAAAATTAAAGCTAAACAAGAATTATGTGTATTTTTTAAATTTTAATCACTCGAGGCAGTTGGGCTGTTTCAAGGTTTAATAGCCAAGAGTTTGATTTTTTTTATTATTTTCCGGCATAACTGAAGAGTAAACCCGCCCTTCACGGTTTGGTCTGGTTTTGTTCCAATCCTCGAGAATCAGTGAATTTCAGGTTGTTAAAATCCACAAAAATAACTGCAGAGAGCTGAAAAGCACCCATCAAACCATCACATTACTTCATACATCAAATACACTTTTTTTTAACAGTGTATTATAATTTCTCTGCTTTTTAATCTGCTGCCAGTTTGATAGACTCCTGCTCTGCAAAGATAAACACTCATATACTGAACACACACACGGTGCACAGTGTGATAGAGAGTCCCTGACATCCTCCCAGAAATGCATTGTGTCTGACATGCTGCCAGTGCTACGTGAACACTGAGCGGTTAGCACAGGAGCCACCCAGCTCTCATGTAAACATGAGTCTTGTCAGGCGAGCAGAAGAGAGGGAGCAGATGGCAGCAGCGAGGTGCACGCTGGGCTTTATCACAGTCATCTTCCACAGTAACACGGGCTCAAGCCCAGATCCAAAGCTCGGTGTGTTTTGTCACGCCGTGGGCCACAGAGGAGGACGCTCTTAAAGAACAAACCTAATCAAACGCAGGCAGACGCTCTCCTGTCAAGCGTCACATGTAACCGCGCGCTGTGTCGTTTTACAGCAGGGCCTCTTTGGAGACCCAAAAAAGCTGCTTTCTGCCTGCGCACAGCTGTTCAAAAGGCTCTCTGTGAGGCAACCGCAGAGGAGATGAGTGACAGCGCCGCGGGCCAGCTCGTCTCCATCACGACGAGGAGGAACAAAATGTTGCGTCCCAGAGCAGCTGGCAGCAGGTGGCAGTCTGTTTTGTTCCAGTGAGAATCGGACAAAAAAACAAAGTGTTAAGCAGCTTTTTTGTGTGAGGGAGTGTGTGTGTGTGCGTGAGAGGGAGAGAACAGTCTGTGCAGAGAAAGAAGGACACTGTGGATCAATGAGGCTCTGTTCAGTAACACAGACACGAACAATAATGAGACCTTGTAGAAAAATGTGTGCGTAGCCGACTGTCCAGCAATTTTATTCTCACATGTTATTTATCTTATTTCTCCTTAAAAAAAGTCCCTCACACAGTGGATAACATATGTAATGTGTGTATTTCATGCAGGAGCAATGTGCTTTTAGTAGAAAGGAAGTAGTTCTGTTACCTTCTGCCATGAAAAGAAAGTAGTTCCTACAAGAAGCTGCTCACAACAAGGTGTGTGGATCATATTTTTTTAAGCAACTGGGTCATGAATTCTGTAAAGAGACACGACTGTTGCATTTTTCAGATGTTTTTTTTTTTTTTTTGGCCGTTTCGAGCACCGCAAGCCAACTGCCATCTAGTTTCATTATACTGGAGAGAAGGCAGACATCTCTGCAGCTCGCACCAAAACAATCCAGATGGATAAACAGCACTACGGGTAAGAGGGAAAAAATATGTATTTTTGAGTTTTGGGGTGATTTGTTCCCGCGGTTTCACTTTCCTTTGCAAAATGCATAGTTTTTTACCAGCAGCTCGACAGAAGTGGCCGACGTGACAAATTTACACAATCTTTTTCCAAGAAGGAAAGAAAATACTTAATGTAGGAGGCCTAAATAATCAAGAATTTGTCTTCGACAGTATTTCACAAAGTTTATAACGTTTCTCCTCACTCAGCAACTCTTAAAATAATGCAGTTTGCTAATGGAGTCGGGGTTACTAATGTGTGAAATCAGACAGTGTTTTCTTTTCTTTCTTACAACCCCTTCAAGGAGCTATTTGTAACAACTGCACATCCAAAAATGAGAGCAGCAGTTGAAATTCTGAGTCGGAGCCAT
The DNA here is from genome assembly GCA_027495735.1 of Lutjanus campechanus. Classification (NCBI taxonomy): domain Eukaryota; kingdom Metazoa; phylum Chordata; class Actinopteri; order Lutjaniformes; family Lutjanidae; genus Lutjanus; species Lutjanus campechanus. The sequence continues at coordinate 31,968 of JAJHUR010135601.1, read as the reverse complement.
AGATGGTATATTAAACAGGCTGATTTATGGTTGAAGTGAGTTGCTTCCCTCCCCCTCCTCCTCCCCAGGCTCGGGGAACCTCAGTCAGGCTGCAGGAACACTGCAGGAGTGCAAGACGAGCGCAACATTGTAATGTGACAATAACAAGCGACAACAAGTCCTCCACTGTAAGTTGATCAGCTGTCAGTGATCTGTCAGTGTAAATAAATAAGCCTGTAATCCTGAAAACAAAAACCCGCTGCTCTGAAGTGGCGTTCAGTGACTGCCTGTCTCACTGCCTGCCAGACTCCATTAACATTTTGCTCAATTTAATTTAAAATTATCAGTGATTTTTTACAGCTCATAAACAGACACTCGAACAAGGCGAACATCCATCCATCTTAAACCGCTTATCTGAAATCGGGTTCTGGAGGTATCAGTTTTTCCCCGGTTACATTTCTCAGCTCTGATTGGGGGATCCCGAGGTGTTCCCAGGCCAGGCCAGACCTCTTGTGATTGGATCATTGAGGATGCATGTTAATATCATGTATATATCCAGTCTGAACAAGGCCTTGCATCGAAACAAATGCTTTTGTATCGCCCACCGCTAGTGCAGCATCGTCTTTGCTTCACTATGACGCTCCAAACTGTAATGTGCTCATTACTGCCCCCTAGAAAATACCCAGTAGTTCTTGAAAACTGCAGCTCTGGTGGATGTTTTTCTCCAGCTGCCATATTGGTGAGATTTCTGCTTTTTCAAAAAGATATTTTTTGTTTTGTTTTGCAAGAGAAAAGACTTCAAGGATGAAGAGGAACCGGCTGGTTTTGCAAATTTACATTTACATTAAATTCGCCCCCCTCTGTCCCTGAGCTTTTCTATGGGACCTTCCGGGACGTCTCCCACACAGTGGATGAGACAGTCTCGAACTGGGGCTACATAACACCGTCACCTGACCTCCGCCGCCTCTGCATCTCGTCCACCATGAGGACAGAAACCTTGTTCTGTCCTCGCCGCTGAGACGACCGATGCTCTGCTTTGGAGGACGGTCTGCCCTCTCTTACAATATTTGATGCTCCTATCGCTTTCCAGACGAAGGAGAAAACTCGAGTTAGAGTTACAAGTTCAAATGATCAGACTATCAAAGCTAACAAGCATCATTTTCCATCTCATGCATTTAACATATTCTGAGAAAAGACTTGCACACCTGGCAATTTGCAAATGAGATGCACTGTTTCTTTTTCTTTTTTTGCTGCTCAGCAAATCACACTGAGACACAGGATGCTCTCTCTCTCTCTCTCTCTCTCTCTCTCTCTCTCTCTCTGTTGGTACAAACAACTCTAACTGTAAGATGCACATTCATGATTTTCTTTGGTTTGACTGAAACACTTATATATTATACAACACAACTCCTGCACACGGGCTCGGAGTGAGTGAGAACTCATTAGACTAAGTTGTCAAATAATCTCCCGAGGCCACAACTGTTCCTGCGGAGTGTAAGCTGCAAGTCCAGACTCCCGTGAGAAAAAACCTTTAGTGCCAGTGAGAATAACTATACGGCTAACTAATTCATGAGAATCAGGGATTAGTTACTGCCATCAAACATTTATGGTTTTATCCCATAAAAACATAATAAGTGATGCCAAAATTGTCGGGGAAGGAGTCTGAGATGAAAAATCGGGCCTCAGGAAATGCATTTTGTTTAATAATGATATTCAGAGAGGTGAATAATATCTCTGTCGTCTCCTTTCTCCCAGGAACAGAGCTTGTTTTCTGTAGCGAGCCAAAGGCAGCAGATAAATTTACGGTGGTGAAACAACTGAATCCTTCAGTCAGCTTCACTGCACATCCCAGCCCTCCTTTTCTTTTTTTTTTTTTATTGAAAATGAGCCACAGAAGATATCCGCCTGCCCTTTCCACCACTATTCCACCATTACAGCTCTTTAAATTACCTTTTGCAAAATTGGAAATAGCTTCTTTTGGTAATAATGTTACGCAAAAGGGAGCAGGTAATTTTATAAAACCTACAAGAGGGAATAACCCTGTCACACACCACCTGATGTCTTTCTACCACTGGCTGCAGAAGAGGACGATTGCAGGAAGGGTGCACGTATCTGCTGTCATCCGACGTCACCGGAGGGCCGTTACACAGACTAATTATGAAATCAATAACCTTGGAGCGCAGGTTTGTGTTTCCATAGTGTTCTTTTATGGCCCCCAATTGGACACGGTGCTGCTTCTGTCCTTGTGGGGTCTGTTTTTAAATTGTTTTGTGTTTGTTGTGCTTGTGCGTCAGCTGCTTTGCTGATTGTAATGCTGAGATGTGGTTTCACGCTGCATCAACCACGTCTCATTCCTGTGATGTAGGGGGTTGTAAGATTTTTCACATCTCACTCAGAGATTTTTTTTTTTTAACCTACGTCTTTAACCCTTTGAGATCTCAGCCCTGACCGAGAAACTGTGGTGATTGTATTGATGCACGTCATGTTTTTGTAAAATTCAGGAACATCAGACATAATGGGCCTCATACAAGAACATGTTCTTATTCTTATCTTAAATTTCTTTTACTTTTTTCGGACAAAAGGCTTGAACATGCCACGTCAGATTCAACAAATGCTCGTAACTTCAGAAAACCGTGTAAATGATCATTAATGCCCCAATTATAACGTATAATGTTGCACTTTCTGTTGCATATGTCAGGAAGAGTTTATTCAAAGACTAAAAAGAAGAACTTTACGAGTTCAGAGTTTGACATCCCATTTTCAGAGATCCATAAAGGAAAATCTGTTTTTTAACGGTGTCAGCAGTGGAATTAAAGGACTTGACAAAAACGAGCGCTGTTAATGCCTTGTTACCTGAGGGTCTTTCACTGAAATAAAGAAGAAATCTCAATAAGAAAATGGCTTCAAAGAAAAGTCTCGCAGCAAGTCGATGACTGCAACGGAAGCTCTGGAGAAGTTTTCATCACGGAGATAGAGGACAGATTAAATGAGGATGTTTGCCTGGACAGCGACTTCATAAACCTGCATGTAAACACACCTGACTGTAGGTAATAATGCATAATTAAATTAATGATGATAGGCTTTATGTGTACATTTACAGTTATTTTATCATTTGAAATGCAGCCAAACAGGATAACGTCGACATAATTATGAAGTGTAATTTATTTTTCAAACTCAAAATGTCTTAAAACTAATTAAATATACAGTTATTAGTGAAAAACTTTGGTTTGGATAACAGCAGACTAACTGATCATTACTCCGAGGACAAGTCTGGACCTGGTAAATTGTGTTCATGCACGAAAATTGGTGAATGCAACAAGTTCTAAAGTTCATAAAGAGCAAACCTGTTCGTACAAGTGGTTCTTGCATGAGGCCCAGTGATTAATATTTTTATGTTTAATATTTCTTTTTTCCAGCGCTAACTCAGTTACGATGTCATGATGATGTTTTCATTACAACTATAATGGCTAAATTCCACGTTGCACAATGCTTGTGATTCCACCAGCAGCGCCGCAGCATGTCCCCGAAGCAGCTCTCTTCAAATTCGTGCTGATTCTATTTTTGATGGATGCTGCGTCAGTTAGCACAGAGAAGATCGACAGGCAGGAAGTCAGACACAGAAAAGGCAGGGAGAATCTGCTTAATTTTCAAAATAAAAGACCCCGTGCAGACTCACGATCATAAAGACAGACAGAAAAGAAGCTATTTAATCACGTAGCCTGCTTATTCATGGTAGAAGCACAAAGAGCAAGGAAAGACGAATCTGAGCAAGTAAACATAATCAGGCGGGCAAAATGCTCTGCTGCTGAAGTGCCTCTGAAACACTGCTGGTGGGGCTTGCAGTCACGTGGAGGACAGATCAGAACCATGATGCAGACGTGCCGTGCTTGGTGGAATCAACCGGTAACTCTCCCTGACACTGACTGCTGTCATTACATACTGACATCGACAGCGCTCACAGAAAAACACATATTTGAATCTAAAGAGTAAAATATGAAAAGATGCTAATTTTGCAATCATTACATTTGACTCTGAAGGAATAGTTTGATATTCAGAGAAATTTGTTGATCCGCTTCCTGCTGAGAGTCAGACGAGAAGATCAATAAGAGTTCAACAGGACGGGGAGATTCAGGCTCACAGTCAATCCAACTCGCAGTCAGTCCAAATCAGGCCAACAGGAAACAAGCTGTGGTCAAGAAGCAGGCTGGCAGACGGATTAATAAGTGGTGAAAAGTGTCTGGACGGCTCTGCTCTGCACAAACGTGATCTGGCAGGCGACTATAAGAAGTGAGCAGGTACACACAGTGTACTAACTGACTGATCAGAGGAATGAGGAGCAGGTGTGCTGGCAGATGGAGATCAAGTGACTGAAGTCAAGTTTCCATCCAAATGGAACACAAATGTTGACCAAAGAAGGAAAAGAAAATGCATATGAATGTGCATTTCCATGTTATGCTAATATTATGAATTAATTCAGTCAGGTGACGTTACAGAAGAGGATGCGATGGTGTCATGAAAGGGAAGATTTCCATGTGGGTATCCAGTCAGTGTTGATGGTAAATGTAGCTAAATGAAGCAATAAACTCCTCAGTGCGACTATATTGACCAAGAAATCCAAGTAGCTGTATCATTAGCCATATTCCAGATCATGATTATGAAACCCAGCGCTGTTCCATCTGTTTATACAGGTGACACAGCAAGTATGAGTCAACACGTTGGTCAAAACACATTATTAGCTGTTTGATAATGTAGCCAAGCTGAAGGCTCGTGTTATCTACAGCCACAACTCCAAAAAAGTTGGGACAAGATATTTAATGTTCAAACTGATAAATTTCGTGCTTATTCTGACATTGATGCCTGCAACACGTTCCAAAAAAGTTGGAACAGGAGCAACAAAAGAACGACTGGGAAAGTTGTAGAGTGCTCAAAAAAACACTGGACCATTTCACAGGTAACAGGTGACAGCGTCATGATGGGTCATCCTCGAAAGGCTCGGTCATTCACGAGCACTTTGTGGGAAAACTGCATGGGCAAATAGTCCAACAGTATAAGAACAACATTTCTCAATATGCATTTGCAAAGAATTTAGAGATTTCAGCATCGACCATCCATAAAATCATTAAAAGATTCAGAGAATCAAGAGAAATCTCTGCATGTAAGGGGCAAGGCCGAAAACTTATATTGAGTACTCATGACATGCTGCCATCCAGACATCTTTTTCAGAGACGTCCCTGCTTATTTCAGCAAGACATTGTTCACGTGTTCCAACAGCGTGTCTTCGTTGTAAAAGAGTTCAGGTACTAGACTGACCTGCCTGCAGTCCAGACCTGTCTCCCATTGAAAATGTGTGGTGCATTATGAAGCACAAAATACGACAACAGAGACCAAACAGGACTGTTGAGCAGCTGAAGTCGTATATCAAGCAAGAATGAGAAAGAATTTCACTTTCAAAACTTCAACAGTGTCCTCAGTTCACAAACACTGACTGAGCGTTAAAAGAAAAGCTGATGTATCACAGTGATAAAAATGCTCTTGTCGTAACTTTTCTGGAACATGTTGCAGGCATTAATGAACATTAAATATCTTGTCATCTCAACTTTTTTTGGAATTGGGGTGGTATTACCGATGCGTTTCTCACATTTTAGGATGTTGCATGTATGCAGCCCTGTACTGTTGCTCTACTTCTTTTTCTTTGGGTTTTCCATTCGAGCATGCATGGCTGAATTACTTCTATATTACCACGTGCTATTGCACAGTAGACAGTGAACTAGTAAAAACAAAGTAGAGGTTTGTGTGTAAGTCACTTTTAGGCATTAAAGGAATTATATATTTACTGATGATGATGACAAAAATGCTACTGCCTCGGCGTCTTCCTTTGAAATTTCTATTCTGGCCCTTAACTTGTGTTTTTGTTTGCCCGTTTCACATTAATCAGAGTTCAAATTAATGCCGAATGTTCCCCGAATGAGTAAGCATCTGTTTATGAGTTGTGAGAAATCACTAATAATCTTTTAGAAGGAGTAGTTGTTTATAAAGATTAAATTGAGCAAAACGTTAATGGAGTTTGGCAGAAAGTGAGACAGGCAGCCACTGAAGTCGAACTCCTTATTTTCAGAGCAGTGGGCTTTTGTTTTCAGGATAACAGGCTTGACTTTACATTGATGGACAATTGACAGTTATAAACAGCTGATCAACTTGTCCTCAAATCGTCCTCACTCTTTATTGTCAATTTATGATGTTGTGTTGGTCTTGCGCTCCTGCAGTCTTCCCGCAGCCTACATGAGCTTCCTGGAATCTGGGGAGGAGGAGGAACTCACTTCAACCATGGATCTTATATTAAAAAGGATTTCAGCCTGTTTAATATACAGTGTATGGCTCCAACTTGCTAAAAAATAAAAACTTTTTAGGGGTTTAATCCATGCCAGGAGAGAAACTTTGAAGGACAGATGAGGTAGCATCAATCTCCTCACTCAGCTCTCGGCGGTAAATGTCTCATGCATTTCTCATCTGCTTTTGTTTTCACCTCCTTCTCTATTTGTAACACCGCCTAACATTAATAACATTAACTGGGTTGCAAAAAATGATAATGTACCCTTCAAGATGACACTGTGAGCATAATCCATATAAAACAACAAATTATTGTGTCTTGTTTTTCTCTTTGGTTTTTGTTTAAAGACTACTCATCTAACTCTCAGCAAGAAAGTAAAGAAGAAAGAAAATGCCAAAGAAATATGAGATCCAATGAGATCAGCGCCAGACTGGATCAAGTAAATATGGCGAGGTGCTGTTGCATTTCTCAGACGCCTTTCCTTTCACCTTCTCCCTTTCTTGTAACAGTGATCTTATTAATAACATCCAATAAAGGTAATGTCTCCTTTAGATGTCTTCTCTGTCTTTGTGTTAAACCTCTGCTGCAAGATGGAAAGACGAATGCAGACGTGTCATTTGCCTCTTTGCTCGAGGCTCTTTCGCTCTTACGAAGCACCGGGGGGGCAACAGGAAAGTAATTGGCTGCAATTATCATCACATTTGCTGCTATTTGCAGTAACGGTGGAGGTGTACTTGTCATTATACCTGTGGGTTCAGTCTGATGCAGAGTTTTGTGCTCTTAAGTGTCTTAGTAAGAGGCATGACTAATATCACGATGAAACAGAAGCACTTTGGAGGAAGTCATGTGATGTAGAAGAAAACAAGGCTCCATCAAAAATAAAAAAATAAAAAATCCTTATTTACCCCCGAAGCATTTTGTTGGACAGAGAAGAGGCAATCAGTGCAGCTTCCGTTCGTGTCCAAGCTTCCTATTACCTGAGGAACGGTGAAACAAGGGGAGGAAGGAGCACACACACACACACACACACACACACACACACACACTCACAAACAAGTAGTCATACAAGAAACTAGGCCAAAACACACACACACACGCATGCAAAAGTCTGGGGGGCATTTCATTTAGGTAAGTCAGTGTTTGAAGGTAAGATAAGGGCTTTTTTCTGTCTTTGATGAGCTACAGAGAGTGGCAGGTGGATAAAGGGGGCAGTAGGAGTGGGTGGACTTGGCCGGCATGTGAGTGGGTTGGCACATGCCACAGAGGAGGCTGTGCATGGACACGAGCCATGGCCACAGTACCTGAATAAACAAGGATGCACAAAAACAAACAGGCTGGACCTCTGCAGCCCGTTAAAGGGGACACGTCAGGGTTAGACGGCTTTATCTCACTCTGTACAATGATGACCCTCACCGTCTGTTGCTCCTGGCTGATCTAAACCCTGAACTGAACTTTTCTTTGAAACAAAAACAGGATAGACGACAACAGCAGCAAGACAGAGAATACAAAATATACATAAAACATGAAGGTGACACAATTGCAGACTCCTCATTTTCAGAAATTCTGATGCATTTTAATGCCTGAACAAGCCCATCATTTTGCAGTGTAATTCAGGGTGTAGGAGTATAATTACAGAAGATTCAAGCATCAAGGCAAAGTATAAATATATTAACTGTTGACAAACACAATAGAAAGAGGTTAAAATGTCCGAATAACATCAGCAATCAACTGGCAAAGATAATTTTAGACTCTCCGCACTGACAAAAGGGAAATTTAACCCGAGTTCCTCATTTTGGAGACATGAGCTTTTGAATTCACTGTATGAAAGAGGGAAGGCAGGCAGCAATGCTCAGGGACGTAAATACAGTAAGTGTAGTTACACTGGGGCCCATAGAGAGTCCAGGCCCTCTAATGATCTCCATCATGGTTTTCATTCGACATTAAATTCCATCCATCCATCCATCTTCAACCGCTTATCTGGACTCAGGTCATGGAGGTGACAGTTCCAGCGGGGGACCCCGGACTTCCCTTTCCCCGGCTACATTAACCAGCTCTGACTGGGGGATCCCAAGACGTTCCCAGGCCAGGGTGGAGATAATCCCTCCACCTAGGCCTCAGTCTGCCCCGTGGCCTCCTCACAGCCAGACATGCCTCCCCAGGGAGGCGACCAGGTGGCATCTTCGCTTCGCTCAGCCTTCTGGCTCAGCTCTCTTTTCGTCACGACGGTGCGGTAAAGTGAACGCAATACTGCTCCTGCTGCTCTGATTCTCCGGGCCATCTTGTGCTCCATAATCCCCTCACTCGAGAACTAGACCCCGAGATACTTGAACCCCCTCAGTTGAGGTAAGGACTCGTTCCCTACTTGGAGTAGACAATCCACCGGTTTCCTGCTGAGAATCATGGCCTCAGACTTACAGGTGCTGATCCTCATTCCAGCCCCTTCACACTCGGATGTGAATTGATCTGGTGAGTGCTGGAGGTCACAGACTGATGATGCCATCAGAAAAATTTCAATTAAATGAATAATTTCTGTTTAGTATTTTGTCATATGCAGATATGCACTATTTGATCATGTGACGATACAATATACGGTAGCTAGTTTAGGTGCAAAATTTGTCAAGACTGACTAACTAACTAACTAATAATCTACACAGGAGCTCATTGTAACTACCTTACGCCAGTGGCCCTATAGAGGGTATGCATGTGATGATATGGTGGGCAGAGTCACTGCGGTTGCCCACTGAGTGGCAAAAAGACGACTGAGTGGCAGCGTTAGCATTCACCTTGAATGCCACAAAAACACAAAAAATTCATCTAAAATGAGAAACAGCTGCTGTGTGTTTGCCTGAATAAATAAATTCAGCAAGAAATCAAAGTGATCTTTTCACAGACTGATGAAAGTTAAAGAAAAGAGAAACAAATAGATCGCTGTGATTCACAGAAACAACCTGAATCCGGGCACTGAAACATGGATTTATGGTCGCCATTTTGTGTCAGATGTGTCAGATTTTTGGATAAAATTCTACCCTCAGTTATATACTGTATTAACAGCATTAGCATTAGCATCTTTAATTTCTATTACATGCAACAATTGTGCATCCTAATGTCATAAAATAAAAATATCTGTAACAACTGGTCCACATACAACCAGAATATCCTTTGGGATTCTTGTCCTGGCTTGAAGTCGACCAAACGACCACTTTTATTCGCCTTCTTTGCTTTGTGTATTCCCCCAGCACTGAAATCGTGTCCGTATAAATGTCATGAAACCTGATTCCTGTCCACATGTCAATGTCCAACGAACCACCGTGTCTTTGGTCAGTTCTAAAGATCACCGTCGAGTCCAATCGCCTTTAATTTACGCAGATGAAGGATTGTTTTCCCTTACTAAAGCCAGCCATGTTGCAGGATGTTTTGTCAACAGAAGGGACATGTCCCGGTGGGAGAGTGACAGCAGTGCAGACCCTCTATTGAGGATTAACTGTCGAACTAATGAAGAAGCACGTTCTGTGGAAGCTGGGAGATAAGAGAACTCTGTGAACTGCCGGGGTCTTTAAAGCGACGCATGGCCAGAACATTTGGCGAGCTGTTGTTGGTGACATCTGGGACAGCTGGCACCAGAATTAAAATAAATTAGTGAATAGTTAATAGCTGGGGAGTGAATGCAATCAATAATGAGATCCCAGGTGTCATATCAAGGTCTTGCTCCCATGCATCTTTAATATTTGCTGTTGTTGAAGGAGATCTGTGCTGAATAAATAAAATAAAACCTTCATATATAACCACATCATATGACCTAAATGAAAAAATAAAGTCTGTGTAAAGGAAAGCGGACAGAGAGGACAGGTTTTCTGGGGCGAGCTTGAAATTATAGCTCGATGACACACTGGAGGCTTACGGAGCATGACCCCTCCACACACTCTGTATAACAATGAGTGCATTAGCATCAGTCATTCCTCCACTTAATGACAAACTACCTAATCTGATGATGTCTTGAAGTTGTGTGGGATCATGGGAGTTGTTGTCCTCACCGTTAAACAACCGTCAAAGCTGACATAAACGATATGACTCAGGCAGAAATCATGTTCATGGACGAGGGAATTTATTAAGTTTTATTCATGTTACTTTTAATCACATTTGTTGATTTCTTTCTTTCTTATAGCAAGAGCAGCTAGCTAGCAACAGCTAGCAGAAAGCACACCATCATGTTGAATAAATTACCGATTTACTGCATTTGACCAATACGGGAAACATTTGGGATAATGTAAGTACAGCTCAACAAAGTAGTGATAATAGATAATCAATAATAAAAAGTCACAGTGATGTACCACACAAGTCTAGAAATACATTAGTTACATGATATAAAACCACCACCGACACCAGAGAAATAACACACACGTCTAAATGAGGTAAGCAGAGGGGACCAGCTCAGGAAAATTAACTTCAATTCAGAACAAAATCATTTCAAAAACTGCCTCAAATCAAAGCCTTATTCAGCCTTTTTGGAGCCAGAGTGTTTTATATTTTTGTATTTGCATTTCTGTCCAGCACCCAGTACATGCGCGTGCTGTTTTTGAATTTCTTTACTTTTTACTTGAAACCACAGATGTCAACTTTACGGTTGCAGCAGACGAAAAGCGAGGGGATCAGTCAGTAAGCTTCATCTGGGCACCATGAATGGAGAAATCTGTAATATATGTCAGGTCAGAATAATTGTTTTAGTTTGCCTGTGTCACGTTAATTAGTGTTCAAATTAATGCAGAATGTTCACAGAATGACTTAAGTGTCTGTTTACGAGTCGGAAGAAATCATTAATAATCTTTTAGAGGGAGAAGATGTTTATAACGGTTAAATTGAGCAAAATGTTGATGGAGTTTGGCAGCAGTGAGACAGACAGCCACTGAACTCAAACTCCAGAGTGTGTATTTTCAGAGCAGTGGGCTTTTGTTTTCAGGATTTCAGGCTGAACTTTACATCAACAGACAACTGACAGTTATAAACGGCTGATCAACTTACACTGCTGAACTTCTCGTCACTCGTTATTATCAATTTACGATGCTGCATTCGTCTTGCACTCCTGCAGAGCTTCCCTGAGTCTGGGGAGGAGGCGACGGGGGAGAAACAACTCACTTCAACCGTAGATTGTATATTTAACATATCATCAATGATTCCAACTCGCTGTTTGGACTGCTGTACTCATTTTTGCACCTGCAATGGCTACATACTGTATTGCTCCTTTAAATAGCTGAGATCTCCAGGACCACACTGCTCAAAAAGTTAAGTAAGGCCAAACCTTGGGCTGATTTTGAACTCTCGAGGCAACAGCTATTTTTTCCAGAGCTAAATTAAATTAAACCCCCCACAAAAATAGAACAGATATTTAATAACACCCACTCATGAGAGAATTTAGGAATTTTCTATTTTTCTCGCTGTTTCATCAGCCTAATGTTTCCCTAACCAGAGGTATGCGTTCCACTCGGATTACCCCATTTGGCGATTTACATGCATGACAAATCCCTCTTGCTCTCTCTCAGACAGTGCCCGCGTTCATTCGGGATCAGCAGGAAGTCATTATAAAACCTGCCAATCTCCACAGGGTGCAACCTTGAAGCCGGGGTTAAAGGGGGGCGTCGTCATCAGAGACGTGCTTCAATAAAGGATAAGATAGATTAAAGATGCAACACGTTACATCACACGAGGGTTTATGTCGGGCCGAGAGACGCACAAAATTAGCTTCATTTATTTTTAACAGCAGAGCACGACACATGACTGCTTTAACATTCAGCTTATCTATAAATTTAATATGTTTGCATTTTTCTCGCAGCTCACACACTCATTCATTCAAGTTTTCCTCTTCGTTTCCGCTGAGGTGAGCGTCCTTGTATCCATTTTGTCAGTTATCTCTCCACCACTGCATGACACGCCAACTCTGAAAATGTTGACAAGAGCTGGAGGGGAATACTGATGTGGTCCCCGAAAGCACCGCACACACACACACAGATATACACACACAGACACACTGTAATGCTAATTAATTTTAAAACTCATCATCTCCTGTGTATGAGTTAGGAAAACAGACAGCCATCACCACAGATCACTCAAAAACTGTTCCCCGCACACGCTGTGCTTGATTTCTTTCATCAAGAGTCTTCATTACCTTTCACAGGTAGAGACTGAATGTGTGTCGTCGGCTCCAGCTGTTTGCCTGATAAGTATCTTAAGTTAAAGTTGAACTGATTTTTGAATTCTTCTCACTTTTTGTTTGAGGAAATACAAACTATTTTAAGGTAAGATATATTTTTGTGGAGATTTAGAACGTACAAACCCAGCTGATCCCTCGCTAAGCACCGCCCTCCTTAGTTACTGTTGCTACGCCTGACAAACTTTCCATTCTTGCCCTGCATTTGTGCAGTTTACGGTGATAACGGTGGCAGATTTAACATCAAAACTGCAAGTAATTGTTGAAACACAAGGTCTTTGATTTCGTCTCAATGTAAACAAGAGCAGGTTCTCATTTTTAGGCGATGACTGAGGATTTTGTCGGCTAAAATAATGACACCTGACACATCTGACACGTTTTAAAACAAGAACCCTGTGAAAGTGTGAATGTGAAGTTAGCTAACAGCTGCTTACATGATATAACGTTGATGCTAAAGCTAGCTGGTCGGATGGTGAAATACAGCAGGTATATCTACATGATAGATGACTGAAATACACTCATTAACGTGCGAAAAGGAAGCACAGTGGACCTTGAGACAGGTCACCCAGCCAGACCAGCCTGACTGCAATCGCGTGAAGACAGCCGGGATAAGGGCTAAGCTAACTCGGCTTAGACCTGAGACAGCGAACCAGAGAGAGAAGCTCATCTGAGCTGGACTGACGCAAAGTGGAAAAGTGAGCTGTGGTCTGATGAGTCCACATTTCAGATTGTTTTCACAGATCATGGACGTCGTGTCCTCCTGGATAAAGAGGAAAAGGACCATCCAGATTGTTACCAGCACTAACTTCTGAAGACAGCATCTGTGATGGTATGAGGGTGTGTTAGTCCCCATGGCATCATGGGTAACTGTCACATCTGTGAAGGCCCCATTAATGCTGAAAGGTACATACAGGTTTTGTGCTGCCATCCAGACGACGTCTTTTTACAGAGACGTCCCTGCTTATTTCAGCAAGACGATGTCAAGACACATTGTGAGTTCAGGTACCAGACTGACCTGCCTGCAGTCCAGACCTGTCTCCCATTGAAAATGTGTGGTGCATTATGAAGTACAAAATACAACAACAGAGACCAAACAGGACTGTTGAGCAGCTGAAGTCGTGTATCAAGTAGAGGCCGACATGTTTATCGGGAATCCCGCAGGACACGGGTTTCCCGTGAGATTCCCGTCAGATGGCAGTCAATTTCATTTTTAATCACGGGTCTGGGACAGGACAGGAAAAAAAAGTCACAGGGAATGGGCAGAAGCAGAAATCATAATAAGAATAGTTCCAGTTTTTGCAGGCTCCGGTGCATGAAGTGTGTGGACTGTGGATTGACAGGACTGGGACGGGAGCTGTTGTTCGGGGATTGGGCCGGACAGAAGTGAAAACCTCCTCTGTCACGCTCTGATATCAAACAAAAATGAGAAAGAATTTCACTTTCAAAACATCAACAATAGTGTCCTCAGTTCACAAAGACTTATTGAGGAATCAAATTCAGAATGAGTGTATATTTGCATAAAACAATAAAGTTTATCAGTTTGAACATTAAATATTTTGTCTTTGTAATGTATTCTTTTAAAAATAGGTGGAAAAGGATTTGCAAATCAATCCAATCTGATCAGGAACTACACATGGTGCAGCTTTCCTGTAATGTTAGCGATGATTGGTGGAGTGATATGATGTGAGAAGTGTTGTGCCACATTTGTAGTCGGTGTTCAGTTGTCCTACTGTTTAACCAGACATTAAAGGGGATCAAGAGACACAGACGAGCACACATGCTCTTTGCTTCAGAATTTAATAACAAGCTATTTCAGATAGTTAAGGCAGAAAGAAAGCCGACTCACACTATGATGATATCGCAGGATATATTGTTGTGCTTATTTCTCAGTTTTTCAAAAGACTATAAAAATGTTTCTGGATATTTGTGTGAACAGTTTTTAACTGTGTGTCAGTGAAAAGAGATGGTTTTATGTTTTCCAGACAAATAAATGCTCAAAATCCACCCAAGTAGATTAAAAAAACACCCAAATGTTAACTATAATAAACAATACTGTTATTATTGTTTATGAATTCAATGTATTGTGGTTATTTACAATTTTTCAGTATGACATAATAATAATAAAACAATGATTCAAGTGTTTACAGGTGTGCTAGGATGCAGATGCAAGGCTACAATGCAGTTATAATATTTTCCATTTCTGCCCTCTGCCTCAAAAATAAAGAAAAAAAAATAAACAGACAGCTCAAATAACAAAAATAATATGCTGGGAGAGTGTATCTATGTTTCTGGAGGCCTCTGTTCTAACCTTCACCCATTATTCCGGAGGAAAGAAAAAATACAACAAAAGATCTCCTCTTTGTTCAGTCTGTTCCAGCTCCATTTAACATCAGTATCAGATTTTGTCCATTTTCTCATTCTTCTTAAATTCAGCTCCTGAGGAAAAAAAAAAAGCCTTGGACCCTTCATGACCCCATTATGTGCCAAATAAGTCTGCAGAACACGGGACCCTGGGAATACAAGAATGACCCCGAACTGATGTGAGGACACGTCTGTGTGGGTTCAAAATGTTTTCACTTCAGCAAAAAATAAAAAATGTCCCAGGGGGGTTAATGCATTTATGAATGTACAAAACCGTGAGGAAAAAGGAGAGAAACAGAAGGGTGTCTGGTCTGAGCTCAGAGTCTGAGCTGCTGCACAAACACACACAAACACACACTGCACATGCACATGGTCTGTTGTTAACTAGCTTACAGCAAACATCTGTAGTCAGTATATTGTCTGCTTAGAGCAAAGACTGTTTGAATCTCTCAGCATGTTAGCCTACAAATGAAGACTTTTCAGCAGACCTGATCTTGGTTATATACTGCCTGGACAAAACCACCTGCATTTAGCTAATCAAACAGGTCAGATCCTTCCATTGGATAATTACTGCAGTGATTGATATGTTTCAGCTGGTAACAAGTTATTAAACTCTAACTGATGCAATGAGCAGCTTCTCATTTCTTAAACAACCATGTCAGAAGACATATCCTGTGATTGTGGAAAAGATGTGACTCTGTTTCAGAAGAGTCAAATTATTGTCCTGCATCAAGCAAAGGAAACAACTAAGGAGACTGATGAAGCTACTAAAACTGGGTTAAAAACTGTTCAACACATTATTAAAACATGGAAGGATAGTGATGAAGCTGTGTTTAATAGTGAAAGTAAGAACATTTCCACACACACAACGTGAAGAGAACTGAAGGGACGAAACGGCTGAGTAGCCTGAAGAAAACCACTTATCAGTGAGGACAATCAGAAAAAAAAGGCTTCAGTTTGCTTGGGAGCATAAAGATCGGACTCTGGATCAATGGAGAAAGGTCATGTGGTCTGATGAGTCCAGATTTATCCTGTTCCAGAGTGATGGGGGCATCAGGGTAAGAAGAGAGGCGGATGAAGTGATGCTCCCATCATCCCTTGTGCCTACTGTACAAGTCTGTGGGGGCAGTGTGATGATCTGGGGCTGCTTCAGTTGCTCAGGTCGAGGTTCAGAAACGTTATGTGTCCAAAAACTGAGGTCAGCTCACAACCTGAATATACTGAATGAGCAGGTTTTTACATTAATGATTTTTTTTCTTCCCTGATGACACGGACATATTCCAATAGAACATTTTGGGGGGATTTCAACAATGGACAATTACAGGTGGGATGTACTTTTAGTATACAGAGATATTAAAGAAAAAGTAACACTCCTTAATTTCTTCTCTTTGGTACTTTTTGACTCAGCAATCAGAACAAACAGAATCTAAACTGATTTCTTAGAAAAAGTCTTTTTAATGTCTGTCCAACTTTAACTTCCTCTGTCAAACTCTACAGAACGTTAACATTAGAGAGCATTCGTATGCCAGGAACACGCTCAAAGACTGAAACGAGCTGTAATCCCTGCTGAGCTCGAGTTCCTGAGATGTATGAATGTATAAATGGAGCTGCCATCTTGTTAGAAGGCTGCGTAAAGTGGAGCCTCAAAGCCTCGGAGTAACCTCTGCAAAGACGTTTCATCTTCTTCACATGCAGGTAAAGTAGAATGCTTCAAAATAACAACTCCAAAGGCCAGGCTGCAGGTTTGCTTTGAAAAATGATAAATGAGGAGAATGAACACGTCTTCAGACAGTTCGGAGCAGCTCCTCACATTTCAAACGTATCAGAGGGTAAAATTTATACCTTAGTTGTGTAGCCAGGAGGGAAAAATTTGGCAATTCTCACCGTCATTAGACGGCACTGTCCTTTTTGGGGGGGTTAGTAAGTAACTTTAGAGCAAAACGTCACAAAGTGCTTCACAAAATAAGCCATAAAATACAGACAGAGAGATTTTGGAAAAATAAAATGACAAAATAAGAGTAAGGGGAATTTTTGCTGTCTTCTAAAGGCAGATATCTGGTCGAATGTCATAAACATTTAACATTCATGTGTAGAAACATATTGTGAAATTCTGCCCAGCTTTATTTGTTGGATGAACTAGAAGTGAGCGCAGAAACCAAAAAATATTTGGATATAACTGTTACATTGCTAAAATATTACTCAATTACAAGTAAAAGTACTGGTATTAAGTAAAAATAAAAAGTATTTGTCTCAAAAACTACTCAGAGTATTAGTTACTTTTAACCTCTCGGGATACAAATTTTGTATGTTTTCCGAAACAAGTGGTTGAAAACGTGAACAATTGATTAATCATCAATAACTTACAAGATATAAAGTGTGTTTTTCCTCATTTTAAGTCCAAGTTTAATTTTCCTTATCAAACAAATGGCTCAGTCAGACAAAACAATGTCAAAATATTCTCTAAATATCTGTGAATACATTTTTAATTAGTTAAGTTTTAATGACAATTAATCAATTAGTCCAACTGATGTTTGTATCACAGTTTGAATAAATTCCCTCCAAGCGTTTCTAAAATATCAGTGGGGTGGACGTGAGGTCACAGTGACCTTTGACTTTCAATCAATTCATCCTTGAGTCCATCTAGTCGTTTGGGTCAAGTTGGCAGAAATTCCCTCGCTGTGTTCTTGAGACATTGTGTTCACCAGAATGAGACGACGGTAACACCTGTGGTCACAGCTGACGCCACCACAGCTCAAAACAATTTGGCTGATCAGTCCAGAAGTATGGTGATCGCATGTTTCTCTAGAACAGTCGTGTGATTCTGCAGAAAGACGTTTGAATGTTGAGCCTCATATGCAGGTCATGAAGTACTTTTTATGATTTTCTAAAGCCTCAAATCAGAGCCAAGAGGAGTCTAGTTTTCTCTCAGACCGCTTCAGTTACATCATGCTTAAAGGTTATTGTAGAATTTTTACCCAACGGTGCCAAAAAAGAAAACCTCTGAGTTCTGAATAAAACAAAACCCAAAATCTATTTCTGTGTCCTGTGCCAGTTTAATTTCTCCAGGCTACAGCTGCTTCACCCTCATGAACGGAGCCTTGACTTGTCAGTTTTATCAGCTTCGGGAAACCAAAAACAAATGAGCTGGACGTGAAGCGAGGTATTCAGTTGGGTGCATAATGGGGGAACTATGAGTGTTTAATATTCTGCCTTACAAGACGCTCGGTGTAAAACGTGTAGTGTGAGGATGATGACAACGAAGGAAAGACAGGAGGAATAAAAGATCTTTCTTTTGTTACGGCGCCATATACAGAGCAGCTAATTCATTTAGGCAAAAATTCATTTTCTTATCACATTTATATCATATTTCTGTTTAATTTTAAAGCCCACACACTTCTCCCCAGACACACAGTCTGTCCTCGGGCTGTGCTTTCTCTCTGGCAGACTGGTTCTGGCCTTTGATCTGAAAGTGCTAATCTACTGTATGTGCACACAGTTACAGAGCTCTGCCCTGCTGTATCAGCTCTCTCCCTGCACACGGGGCTGTATGGTAAACAGGCCGATGGAGGGGATTTTATGGTGATTTATCATGGCTAATGAAATCAAAAGAAATAGTCAGGTCACTTATGTAACATCCGTCACTAGCAAGTACTGTGCAGAGTAAGTACACAGCTGAACAAGACGATCTGCAGCTTGTATGTTGTAGTTCCCAGTCAGGATGTTTTGATTTAAAACTGCAATGACAGATTTTCTGGCCACTTGGGAGCGGTGGAAATAAGTTGTGAGCAAAAAAACTGAATTATTGGGCCCTATTTTATGCTGATGTAAAGTTCAAAGTACACCAAAGGCACCAGGGGCGCGGGGGTATCCTGCCCTGTCCCGCCCCTTGCGCTCCCGCCGCACAGCGGGATACACCTATCAGCTGTGCACAAGTACCCTGATTAATTCATGGGTGTGTTTTATGCCGAACACGCAAAAAACAATCAGAAAATCGGCTCTCATCAACTTTAAGAAGGGGGTGCCCCCGGAGCGCAAGCGTTGGCAGGATGACAGCAAAATAACCAGGATGAAACAAACAAAAAAAAGATTTTCAAGCGAGGAGGCAAATCTCCTGGTTTGAGAAGTGAAAGTGTGAGAGCGTGCAATATATGGAGGCTCCAAAGCAGGTTTTATGTGTAAGATATATCTATCTGTGATCTAATCTTAGTCACTTTTTCCTAACGGCTGAGTGGTGGTTTCCACTTGAAGAACACAGGTGGAGTCGCCCTTTAAGTTGATATAGCAAACTGGTCAGCAAGCAGCTACCTGCACATCCAGCAGAATACGGAGCGACATTATCATTCATTTGAAGTTGTAGCTGCAGATTTTGCAGCTAAATGCTCCACCATGTTCACCATATGACTCCCTGTCCTGATTATTCTTCTCTCAGTCTGGCAGTCCTTTCTTTTTTTAGTTCCCAGTGGATACGGATGAATTGCCATCTGTAGATATCAGGCGAGCAGGAAACCCTGTAGGCCAGGCGGGTTCGTGAGGAAGTTTAGCGTGGCCAAGGATCGTCTCCATTTATCCGCAAACCGGGGCTTCGCTCTGCAGCGTGCTTTTAGCTTCCCGGGGACTCTTGAGGCGGAGGCAGCTGCCGCTCCACGCTCAGCGGCCACGGAGCTGTGACCCCGAGCACCACAGCAGAGCTCAGTGCCTCGCAGCCTGTACCAGACAGAAATACCACCATCTGATGACAGAACAACACATTTAAAGGGGAAGTTAGATTTTTTTTAGAGGGAAAAAAAAAACCAAGCTGTTCTTCTAACTATACCACTTACTCACGCAGGAAAGGGAGAGAACTCCAGCCCCGAGCATCTCTGTGAGGCTCTACTTTGGCACAGTGGTGCTTTGAGATAATGCTAACATCAGCATACTAACACGCTCACAATGACAACGCTAACAAGCTGACCTTCAGCAGGTGTGTCAGGCTGAATTATACCAGAAAATAACTATTTTGTAAGATGTGATGTCCAACTACATGAAAATCAAAAGTGTTTGTATCTCATGAAAAGCATGTAAACAGAGACTTTGTATATAATGGATGCACGTGTGAAAATATCGTGAGATCGACGCCATGTTTACATGCTACCTGCTACATGCTACAGTTGACATTCCGGCTAAAAACACGGTGTAAATGGCGTCTTTTGTGGTTAAATTTTAATGTCGCAGCTCGCGGACACTTGGATTACACCACACGAGCAGGATGGAGACATTTTGTGTTTGTTTTGTGTTTGTTTGTTTTTTTTACATTTACATTTGGTCTCCATTCACTTACATTAGCTGCAACCCTGTTTTCTGCTGAAACTCCAGGATTGTTTTGTGAACTGAAGATCTTCACCCATCCTCACATCGGCATAGAGGTGAGTACATATTGAGTAGATGATCATCAAAGAGTGGAATATCGCTTTAATCTTTGTATTGTGACATAAAAATTGGGATACCTGTACTGTTAGAAGTATATTTTCAAGTCTGTACATTTACTGTTAGAATTATTTTTTATCAGAGATTATTTTACAAGGTAAGATCGGGCTGAAGCCCCCACAGCAGCACTGATGGGCTTCATCCTCTGAGGACCATGAACATGAACATGAATAAAAACATCATGGCGATCAGTTCAATCATTTATGTAAGATTTCAGTCTGGAGCAGAGTGGTGCACTGACTGACCTACTGACCGAAATAACCATCCTTCGGGATCCACAGCTTGCAAGGATAAAAATTACAACCGCAGAATAAATCAGACAGCAGTTCTTTGACTCTTCGGAGACGCTGCCTCGCGCTGACATCAATTTTTAGCACCGTTCAGCATAGAAGCAAATCCTATCTGACTCTGAATGTGAAGAAAAGGGTGTAAAATGGATCAATTCTGGCGAGGGGAGATATATATATATATTATTTCTTTTGGAAAATGCAGACTAAACTTATAATGAGAAAACCACCACAGTGACCCCAATCTGCAACTGAAAACTTCTCATTTGCAAAACAAGGTGCGTACTCACATCTGTTCATACCGTATTCAATAGCAGCTCTGCCTGGAGGAAAATCTAAATAGATGCCCAAATCTTTCCACATCCTCCTTCCACCGATAACGAGGACGGATGCCAGTCGCACACCGCACAGTGAGTGAAAACCTGCCATGTTTAAATGCCATCACAATGTATAAAGATAGTAAAAAAAACATTGATAACCCTACTAATTGTCAGGAGCAACAAATCTGACAGAGAGAGATAGTCTGAGACGCTGTTGTCTCCACCGTCGTGCTGCTGTGTTTTTCTGGAGCTTTATTGCTTTCTGGGAGTTTTTCAATGATGCGTACTGAAAACAATTACCTCCAATCATGCTAGAGAGAGCGAGAGTAGCTGGATGTGCTGCTAACAAGGCATTTAACAGTAGAGAATGAATGCTGCTGTGCACACAGCAAGCCACCTCAAGTCTTCATTACCAGGCCATGAACACTTTTTGTCAAAAAAAAAATAAAAAATTGGAGGGAATAGCTCGGTGTGGTGCATCCTCGGAAAACGGGCTGAGAAGAATTCATCAAGACCAGAGTGGATAAATGTGAGCTGAACTCATGACACTGAGATGAACCCCAGTTTAAAAAAAAGTTGCAATGTTGTGTAAAATGTAAATAATTACAATTTGCAAAATCTCTTCCACCTAACTGAATTCAGTACAAAGGCAAGATTTTTAATGTTCAGATTTTATTGTCTTTTGTAAATATACACTCTGAATCTGATGCCTGCAACATGTTCCAAAAAAGTTGGTTTAGGAGCCTGTTTATCACTGTGATACATCAACTTTTCTTTAAACAACACTCAGTCAGTGTTTGTGAACTGAGACACTAATTGTTGAAGTTTTCAAAGTGAAGTTCTTTCTCATTCTTGCTTGATATACGACTTCAGGTGTTCAACAGTCCTGTTTGGTCTCTGTTGTTGTATTTTGTGCTTCATAATGCACCACACATTTTCAGTGGGAGACAGGTCTGGACTGCAGGCAGGTCAGTCTAGTACCTGAACTCACATCGTCTTGCTGAAATAAGCAGGGACACCTCTGTAAAAAGACATCGTCTGGATGGCAGCACATGTTGCTCCAAAACCTGTTTGTACCTTTCAGCATTAACGGGGCCTTCACAAATGTGACAGTTACCCATGATGCCGTGGGCTCTAACACACCTCCATACCATCACAGCTGCTGTCTTTTGAAGTTAGTGCTGGTAACAATCTGGATGGTTCTTTTCCTCTTTAGCCTGGAGGACACGACGTCCATGATTTGTGAAAACAATCTGAAATGTGGACTCGTCAGACCACAGCTCACTTTTCCACTTTGCGTCAGTCCATCTCAGATGAGCTCGGGCCTCAGAGAAGTCTGCAGTGTTTCTGGATGTTGTTGATATATGTCTTTCTCTTTGCATGGTCGAGTCTTAACTTGCATTTGTAGATGCAGAGACAAACTGTGTTTACTGACGACGGTTTTCCAAAGTGTTCCTGAGCCCATGTAGGATCCTTTATACAATGATGTGGGTTTTTAATGCAGTTTTTAATGAAGTGCTGCCTGAGAGGTCAAAGGTCACAAACGGTCTTTCAGGTTTTCAGTCTTGCCCCTTACATGCCGAGATTTCTCTGGATTCTGTGAATCTTTTGATGATGTTATGGATTGTAGATGGTGAAATCTATAAATTCCTGCAGTTTTGTGTTGAGAAACATTCTTAAACTGCCCCTTTAATACCAAATCATGACACTGTCACCTGTTACTAAAAAGTTTACCTGTTTACCTGTGACAACGTTCCAAATGATCTTTTTGGAACATGTTACAGGCATTAAATTCAGAATAAAATCTTTGTACTGTATTCAATTGAATAAAAGCTGAAAATGATTTGCAAATCTTTGCATTTACACATTCTGCCTATGGTCTTGGACACAGGTGCTATATTTTTCTTAATTTTTTATTTGAATCTAAAAATGCTGCGAACCTAAAAGCCAAAGCTCCATCTGTGAAATCATCAAGAGAGAAGACTTGGAGCTGTTTCACCAATAATTAATGGCGAGAAGGATTTTTTGGGGACTCAGAGTTTAGCTGAGTCTCTTACATCAAAATTAGCATTTATTTTATTCTTTTTTTTTTTTTTTACTGTAGTGTTAGAGGCTTTGAACTCAGAAAAAAATATTGTTATCTCCACCATCATTCTTTGTCAGTGCAGCAGCTTTAGATTTGACTCTTTTGTCGTGTCAGCCTGAGCTCCCTTGGAAGAACTTTTCATGCTCAGAAACCACAAATCTTTACCCTCAGGAAGAATCCAATGTTCACATAAGCACCAATCAGATTTAACATACCCTCCATGAATCACATTGTTGTATTTTTCATGAGGATTGTATTGTAAATTTAATGTACATCTGGCACTGGTATTCACTTTCATTTTGCTTTAGTCCCTGCGTATGAAAAACTTCCTCATCAGGCAGCCGACGTGGCTCAGAGCCTCCACACCATATGCTGAGCTCTCTGAGCATATGCTGTGAAATTTTCAGGGCTCCTGTAGTTGTAGCTTGTGAGATTAGTTTCTAATCTGAGTTAGAGGTTTGGCCTTTCCCTCAAGGAAATCGGCAGCGTAGGCAGTCCCTCCTTGAACTTGACTGGCTGTAAAATATGTAAAGGGAAGCTGGAGGGACTCGCTCATAATCAGGAAACTGCCGCAGCTTTTCCATCAGTCCCAGCAGTAATGTCAGCTGAGGGAACAGATATTAGAAAGTGCCGAACACTGGAATATTGTAGATATTGTGACATATTTAAACTGTAGTGGTGCAGTCAGGCTGTATGAGGGGCAGGGGCAAAAATTAGCAAAAGGGCACCAATTCTTGGCAGCGGGGCACCAGCGGGACAAAAGTCACGGTTCATTTAAGGTGAAGCAGTTCCAGTCCCAGGTTTAGATTTAAATTGTTTTATTGTAAAATAACTATTACGACTGTGTAATAAAAACACACCAGGTTTTGTCCACCAGAAAGGCAATCAGAGGATACTTTATCACGTTTTGTTCTCTAGAAGGCCACTTCAGAGGGCACTTTATCACATTTTATCCTCTAGAAGGCCACTTCAGAGGGCACTTTATCATGTTTTATCCTCTAGAAGGCCACTTCAGAGGGCACTTTATCATGTTTTGTGCACTAGAAAGGTGCTTTGATGGCACTTTATCACATTTTGTCCTAAGAAGGGCACTTTAGAGGGCACTTTATTACATTTTGTCCACTTGATAGGCACTTTAGATGGCACTTATCATGTTTTGTCCACTGGAAGGGCCCTTCAGAGGGCACTTTATCACCTTTTGTCCACTAGGTCATTTTTATCATGTTTTGTGCACAAGAAAGGTGCTTTGATGGCACTTTATTAGATTTTGTCCACTAGATAGGCACTTTAGATGGGACTTTATCACATTTTGTCCTCTAGAAGGGCACTTTAGAGGGCACTGTATCATGTTTTGTGCACTAGATGGGCACTTTAGATGGCACTTATCATGTTTTGTCCATTGCAAGGGCACTTCAGAAGGCACTTTATCACATTTTATCCTCTAGAAGGCCACTTCAGAGGGCACTTTATCATGTTTTGTGCACTAGAAAGGTGCTTTGATGGCACTTTATCACATTTTGTCCTAAGAAGGGCACTTTAGAGGGCACTTTATTACATTTTGTCCACTTGATAGGCACTTTAGATGGCACTTATCATGTTTTGTCCACTGGAAGGGCCCTTCAGAGGGCACTTTATCACCTTTTGTCCACTAGGTCATTTTATCATGTTTTGTGCAAGAAAAAGGCACTTTAGATGGCACTTTATCACTTTATAGGAGCATCCAAGAGGGCACTTTTTTGTGGTTATTTTCAAACATTGGAGCGCTCGGGGTCAATCGCCCCCTTGAGTCCACCAGTGAGTAACTGTATTCCATTACAGGTACAGTATAATTTAGTGGTATTTCTTTAAATTAGATTACTTTATTTGTTTTTGTTTTATTGGTTCTAAAATTCATGTGAGGCAAATATTTCCCACGAGCAGTTTTTCTTTTTTAAAATTCCAACAAATGGCCACAATCACTCAGAGCACGTTTGTCAGGTTGCAAAGTGTGAGGCTCAGACACGACACTGTCAGGAACGTGTTATTGGCATGGAAGTGTAAAGCACATTTCACCTACACACAGGTCGCAAAATCCCAGTGCAGTGAACCAATTAAACCATCAAAAGACTCCACGTTTAATTTAAAGAAGCACCTTAAGGTAACTTACACTGTGCAGATTGTAAAGCCCCATAGGGCAAATTGTGATTTTGGGTAAAATTTGACTTCACTTGCTCATTAACTTAGCTCAGCTGAATTGCTGATGTATATTTATCATTAATTATCCACAAATGCACAAGTCGGGTTATTCAACACATGATTTAAGTTATGTTCTTTGGACGTGTGTCTCTTCGCTGAGCTAATTTCCAAAAGCGAGTGTTTTTTAACTGTCACTTTCAGAGTGACTCAGACAAATTGATTTTGCAAGATGATTTTTAAGTACTCCTGAAAGTAATCCAAAGTATTTAGAAAAAAACGTTACTTAACTTGGGTAATCTAACGGAATATTTTATAAATTACATGTATTCAGTTATCTGTAATGGAATATATTATAAAAATCATTTAAAATACAATTCAAACGAGCGAGGAGCCGTTTTAAGCCTACTTTGATTTTACAGACTATAACACTTCACTGGATATTATTAAAATATAAACCAGCTTCACCAGAAGATTTGATATGAAGTCTTAATGGAAATGTGAGGAATTAATTAACCGTCGAGATAATGAACATGACACCCAGTTAATATCATGTAATTTGATTAGCAATACATTCTGTTTGTCAGCTGTTGTAATCAGTGGATTAGCCGCGTGTGTGCTGGTCTGAGGTTGGAAGTCAGGGAAAGCTATTAGTTGGTATGGAGGCTCCGTGTCAGCCCACTCCAGAATAAATTGGATCCGAAGGATTTACGGCATACCTGATTGCAGCGGCTTGAGGGTAATGAGAACCTTTTAAAATGAGATTGCC
>JAJHUR010135597.1:13601-24022 GCA_027495735.1 Lutjanus campechanus | reverse complement strand
TTAGTAAGGGTTTCAAAATAAAAGACATCAAAACAAAAACAAACTTCCTGTATTAGGCCATGTTGTCAAACTTTACAGTCAATATGCATCTGTGAATTGTTTTGTTCACCTTAGTGAGGGGGATGCTGTCCAGCTCCCTCACACTTCTCCTCCCCTCCGGAAGGCTCGCCAACAACGTTGCGAGACAAGAAGTCAGCCACCGTGTTCTGCTTCCCTGGCCGGTAATGGATGGAGAACCGGTATGGTTGAAGGGACAGGAACCAGCGAGTGATTCGACTGTTGGTATCCTTCATCTGCTCCAGCCATTGCAGCGCTCTATGGTCAGTTTCCAGGTTGAACTCCCTCCCAAGTAAGTAGTACTTGAAAGTATCGATCGCCCACTTGATGGCCAGACACTCCAGCTCCACTGCTGAGTACCTGGTCTCCCTGGGAAACAACTTCCGGCTGATGTACGCCACTGGTTTCTTCTCCTCTTCTTCTCCCTGTAGGAGGACTCCGCCTATCCCGCGATGAGATGCATCTGTCTGGACAGTGAAGGGCAAGTTGAAGTTTGGACTCTGCAGCACCGGCTCCTGGCATAGGGCGCCCTTGAGGTCCTGAAAGGCCTTTTCCTGCTCCTCTCCCCACACCACCTTGGTTTTCGCTGTGCTGGTGAGATCAGTCAGAGGCGCTGCCCTCGCAGAGAAGTCCTGGATGAAGCGCCGGTACCAGCCCACCAAACCTAGAAACGACTTCACCTGTTTCCGGGTGGTTGGCCTCTCCCTTGCTCGGATTGCCTCCACTTTGTCCTGCATCGGCTTAATCACTCCACCTCCAAGGATGTAGCCAAGGTACTGCGTCTCCTGCTTAGCCACTGCACACTTCCTCGGGTTGATAGTCAGGCCTGCTTCCTTGATTTTCTCCAGCACCTTCCCCAGGTGGCTCAGATGTTCCTGCCAAGAGGTACTGTATATCACCACATCGTCAAGGTAAGCAGCTGCAAAGGTATCCATACCTGCGAGCACTTGGTTCATCAACCTCTGGAAGGTGGCAGGCGCTCCGTGGAGACCAAACGGCATCTTGGTAAACTGCCAGAGTCCTTGAGGTGTTCTGAAAGCAGTTAGAGGCTTGGCAGCATTAGACAATGGCACCTGCCAGTAGCCTTTGCAAAGGTCAAGGGTGGTAATGAACTTTGCTTGGCCTACCCGTTCAATGAGGTCATCCAGTCTTGGCAGAGGGTAAGCATCAAACTCTGATTGTGCATTTACCTTCCTGAAGTCTATGCAAAACCTGATGCTTCCATCTTTCTTGATTACCAGGACGATGGGATTGCTCCATTCACTCGTAGAAGGCTCGATGACACCCAGCTCCAGCATGACAGCCACTTCCTCGTCCAACACTGGCACCAACTTTTGTGGGATGCGATACATCCTCTGCCTGATAGGGGTGCTGTCCTTCAGGCGAATGTCATGCTCCACTAGGGTTGTTGCCCCTGGTTTCTCCCGGAACAATTCTGGCGGAACAATGGACTGCAACTCTTGCTGCTGGATTAGGGAGAGATGAGAGAGGTCAAGGGATTCAGAGTTGTGACCAGTAGGAGTGAACTCACCAACAACATCATCCTCCTCCTCCACTGTCCGAACAAACATCTGCTGTTGGGGTGGAATTTCCCGGGTTTTCCACTCTTTCAGCAGATTGATGTGGAATGTCTGCTTTGGATTTCTCCTCTCTGGCATCTCAATCTCATAAGTTGTTGGACTCAGTTTTTTCAGCACAGTATATGGACCCTGCCACTTTGCCAGTAACTTGTTCTCAACTGTTGGAAGAAGTAGAAGCACCTGCTGACCTGGGCTAAAGGATCTCTCTCTGGCTGCCTTGTCATACCAGGTTTGCTGTCCACTCTGAGCCTTCTCCATATTTTTCCTCACCAGCTTTGAAACCTGCTCCATCCTCTCTCTCATCTGCAGGACGAATGCCAGAACGCTGGTTCTCTTCTCGTGGGATCCTACCCAGGACTCTTGTAGCACGTCGAGGGGACCTCTCACCTGCCTGCCATAAAGGAGCTCAAAAGGTGAGAAGCCAGTTGATGCTTGGGGCACCTCCCTATAGGCGAACAGGAGATAAGGGAGCCACTTGTCCCAGTCCTTGGCGTTAGTGGAGATGAACTTTTTCAGCATGCTTTTGAGAGTTCTGTTGTACCTCTCCACTAAGCCGTCGGTCTGGGGGTGGTAAGGGGTGGTCCGAATACTCCTAATGCCTAAGAGCCTGTACACCTGTTTAAGTGTATCTGACAGAAAATTTGTGCCCTGATCTGTCAAAATTTCAGATGGAATACCAACTCTTGAGAAGAGCTGCAGTAAGGCATATGCTATCTGCTTAGCAGTGATGTCTCTAAGGGGAAATGCCTCTGGATATCTAGTACTGTAATCACAAATTACAAGTATGTAGCGATGCCCTGACTGTGTTCGCTCTAACGGACCAACAATGTCCATGGCTATTCGGCTAAAGGGAACATCAATGACTGGAAGTGGTTGCAATGGGAATTTGGGAACCCTCCTATCCCCTGTTAGCTGACAGATTGAGCATGACTGACAATACTCCTGTACCTGTGCGCTCAAACCTGGCCAGTAAAACCTGCTGGCTATCCTGTCCAAAGTCTTCTTAGACCCTAGATGACCTGCCCAGGGAATACTATGGCCTAGCTTCAGCACCTGTTCCCGGAGCCCCTGTGGAACCACTAGCCTTTCCCTATCATCTGGATCTGCTTTATAATACAGCACCTGGTCTCTGAGGAAATAACCCTCCCCTGCCACCTGACCCTGCGGTACAACAGTTGCTTGTCTAAAGAAATCCTGTAGTGACTCATCCTGCCTTTGAAGCTGCAGAAAATTACAACTTTTGTCTGCTTCACAAGTCTCTGGCTCTTCTAGCCCTGAACCTTTTCTTGCTGTCCCTGTCATCTTCTCCTGCCTTTTCTGCCTCCTACTTTTCCTTACTTTAACGGTATCAACTGTGAGATCCTCATCAAAGTAAGGCAACTCAGAGAGGACATTTAGCTCTCCCTCAGCTGGACCCTGAGTCTCTGGCTGCACTTGAAGTGGGGGCTGGGTAGCTAGCTCCTCTGGACCCTGAACCTTTTCAGCTGTCCCTGCCTGGCTCCCACTTATCCCCCCTTCCTCCAATCCCTGAGTCTGTGCCTGTGACCTAGTGACAATGTTAACTGGTCTACATGACTGAACCAACTCCTGGAGAATGGGAATATCCTGACCCAAGATAACCTGATGGGCTAAGCTATCTATTACCCCCACTGACATCAAGTAGGTTTGCCCTGCTACCTCAAGATACACTACTGCCATAGGATAGGCTCTATGATGGCCATGTACACAAGAAATATCAAGGACTGGCTTCCCTAGGGGGCCCTCTTTTGGGACTAACGATGGATGGATTAGCGTCTGTGTGCTACCAGTATCAAGAAGAGCTTGGGCTGGTTTACCATTGACTTTAACTGTAGTGACCTGCTGTTTCCCTACCCAACAGCTCTCACTCTGACAAGGGCGAGGAACAGTGCAAAAATAAGCCGCTTTAGCTTTTCTGGCTGGACACTCTGGCTTAATATGGCCTTCTTGACCACAGAAAAAACAAACAGGTTTAGCAATTGACTTCGACTTAATAGGAACTACAGGCTTTTCTAGCTGCCTAACTGGTTCTGGTTCCCTAGGACCACCACCACCCCCTGACCCCATTGGCTTACCCCGAGCAGGGCTGGACTTCTGTGGAACCTCAAAACGGTAGCTCTTGGACCCTCGTCGGGCGGCTAGGAAGGTCTCCACCAGCTGAGCGGCTTCCCGTGCTGACTCTGGATCCCTTTCCTTCACCCACACTCTCAGTTCTGGAGAGAGGGAGCGATAGAACTGCTCCAAAATGAGGATCTCTCCAACCTGGTCCCTGGTCCTCTTCTCCGGCTGGATCCACTTGTTGTACAAGTCTTTAAGTCGATTGTAGAATTCTCTCGGGTTCTCATGAGGGCGGATGTCAGGCTCTCTAAATCTCTGCCGATAAACCTCTTCGTTGATTTCATATTTGGCAAGAATGGCGTCTTTTACCCTCTTGTAGTCAAACGTGTCCTCTGCTGCCATGGCCACATATGCTGCTCGAGCCTTCCCAGTCAGGTGTGGAATCAGCCTTACTGCCCAGTCGACCTCCGGCCACTGATATGCTGCTGCCAGGCGCTCGAAGGTGGTCAGGTACTGCTCAATATCGTCCCCCTCTTCCAGTCGAGGAACTGCTGCCTGCCCCCAGCCCCTACCCGTTGGTTCACTGCGGGCACTGGACTGGGATACGTGCTGCTCCCCCTCCTCCTCATGCTGTGGGGGCTGTGGCATGCTCAGCTGAGGCTGACTCCCTCCCCTCTGCTGCTGCTGCTGTTCCAGTTCATCTCTCAGATTATTGACTTGAATCTGCATTTGGCGCCACCTTTTGTCTTGTTTAACTGTTTCTTTTTCCCACCTTTCACTTAGGTCGCGTTGAAAGTGAAGACATTGCTGCAACATGCCAGTAATTGAGTCCGTGTCTGCAGGCCCCAGGTGCCCCTCCCTAGGGTGTATAATCAAGGGCACCCCTCCTGCAGCACCCTCCACCTGGCCATCTTCAGCAACGTCCGTCCTTGGAGCTTTGGCTTGAACTTTAGGTCCCATGTTGTCCGCTCTCAAAGCTCTACCCCTTCAGTTTGGCTGCGTCTCATCCCACTTCTGACACCAAATGTAGGGTTTTGGATGGAGATAAACCTCTACTAACTGGATGAAATGCCGATGGCAGAAGGGTGTAGAGCAGGGTGTAGCAAAAAGGAGCATAAGACACAGGGATTAGAGTTTCCAGAGCTCTGGCTTTTTCCTTTTACTCAATGTCCATGAAAAAATACACAGTCTTACAAAAAAACCACTTGCCACAGACTTCAGGGAGACAAAGGAGATGAGCAGGTGTAGTTGATCCAACAATCCCACACCAGCAGCCCAGCAGAGAAGAGGAGACACAACCTGTCCCCCACCTTCACACACACACACTACTCACTCTCACCTGGCCTTTCTACCCTCCTAAGTCTCCTCCCACACCAGTACAATTAGTGCCACTCCCCTTGACTTAAAACATAATCACAATTAAACAATATTTACAATTAACAAACACAATGCAAATGACTCAAGTACTAATACAGATTAAAGAAAATACCTAATTAACTAGAGAAATACTGAACATAAGCCAAACTTAACAAAATATCCCCTCTACCCCCTCCCCTCTCTCACTCCTGATCCCTCAACTCAGCCTAACAAGGTGCAGCTGCTGGAGTCCTGTGGCTGCATTCTCATGTGTGCACTCCATGAAAACACACCCCCCGGAGGTAGACCTCGGAGAGACAGGGGTTAGTAAGGGTTTCAAAATAAAAGACATCAAAACAAAAACAAACTTCCTGTATTAGGCCATGTTGTCAAACTTTACAGTCAATATGCATCTGTGAATTGTTTTGTTCACCTTAGTGAGGGGGATGCTGTCCAGCTCCCTCACAACAACACAATACTAACATTTGATAGTATTGAAAGTACCAAATCAAAGTACTTATTCAAGACCTCAGTTCAGTTTTTACTGTCCTAAATGAAATTTGACTTGAAATATAGCAAAACCAGACAGTAATCAGTCACTTTTTCTGTATCAGCACTGTGTGCAGGTTGTTAATAAAAAAATTTAAAAAGACAAAAAAAGGGTCTTTTTTTGTGCTTAGGAGTTTTTCCCCTTTTAGAATTGAATATTATTTTTTAATACTAGTATTGTATCAAAGTTAAACATTCTGGTATTGTGGAATCTCTATATGTTCACGCTGATACTGTAATTGAATACTGAGAGAAAACATGAGGGTGCTGAGTAAAACTGAAAGGGAGTGGAGAAAAGAATATGACTTAACCAAGGATACACAAAAGGAAGAGATGTAAGGTTTTGTTCTGTACTTACCTGCCTTAAAGTGGGCTGTGTTTTAAATAGATCTCCCAACTGGTCTTCTGAACCTCCCTGAGATGTCCCAGTCACTCGTCTATGAAAACAAATATCATCAACAAATCTAAAAGTGTAAAAGTGAATTTAATAGCACTCTGGTCTCACCGTTGCACCTATTTATTAGAAGCATTCTACCAGTAATCAGATCTTTTCTATATTGACAATCCCTATGCACTCTGTAAATATTACAACAGCATAACAAGTATAAGTATAAATCAAAGTCTCGCAATACATCGATGCCATGTTTACATGCTACCTGGAAGGCTACAGTTGACATTTCGGCTAAAAACATGGTGTAAATGGCGTCTTTTGCAGTTAAATTTTAATGTCGCGGCTCACAGACACTTGGATTACACCAAATGAGCAGGATGGAGACATTTTGTGTTTGTTTTGTGTTCTTTTTTTTTTTACGTTTTAAACTTGGTCACCATTCACTGCCATTGAACTGGATTTTTTTTTTTCACCTTTATTTATTCAGGGAAGGCCAATTGAGAGCAAGCTCCCTGATTACAGCACAATACAATTCAATACACATCACAATACATGTCCATACACTCAACAGAAGCACATAATGAATTCAACAAGCACATGTACATTCAGAAATCATGCGATCAACAAGAATGCATTTGAAATGATTAAAAGGAATCAGCGTATCTAAGTGAAGCTGAGACAGCAGATTATTCCATTTAAAAGGAGCGAAATAACCAAAAGCAAATTTCCCCACCTCCGTTTTAACAGCTGGGATATTAAGAGCCAGTGGGTTTTGTGCACGAGTGGGGTAGCTAAGAGATCTGAAGCTCAGTAGGCTCGATAAGTATAGAGGAAGTTTTCTAAGTAGTGCCTTATAAATAAACAATATACAATGTTGCTCCCTTCTCAGAGCCAGGGAAGTCCAACCTACATTCTGGTAGAGCTGGCAGTGATGGGTCATGAACCCATCGCCAGTAATAAATCTAATAGCAGAATGATAAATTGTATCGAGTGGTTTAAGAACAGAGGGAGAAGCATGCATGTAAATAATGTCACCATAGTCTAAAACCGATAGAAATGTAGCAAGTACTATCTGCCTCCTACAGTGCAGAGGAAGACAGGATTTATTTCTATAAAAGAATGCCAATAAAGGCTTCAGCTTCTTTAAAAGTTCTGCAACATGAAAATTAAAAGACAATTTATCATCCATCCAAATACCCAAGTACTTTGAACAAGAAACCCTTTCCAAGGGAATCCCATCTGCTGTGGCAAGGGTAAACTTATTTAAGTCTTTTACGTGCCGCAGAATAGGAACCTGCTGTAAACCAGTTTTAACTGAGTCAGGCCTGATTAACTGTAACTGATTTTTATTATGTTACTTTTAATCTTTTCCTGTATAAATAAATAAAATGAAAAATGAAATGAAAGTCAACAGTACGTTATTTTTTGTAAAAATCATGTACTTTGACTTGGCTGATTTGGCTGCAACCCTGTTTTCTGCTGAAACTCCAGTTTTGTGAACTGAAGATCTTCACCCATCATCACATCAGCATAGGGGTGAGTAGATATTGAGTGAATTTTAATTTTTGGGTGGAATGTCGCTTTAACATAGTATTACACCACTGATTAGTTATGTGTTGGAAACAACACTATAATACAAGATCAGCCATAACTGATCAGTCAGTATTAATTAATTGATCAGGCAATCAGAAAAATAATCAGCAACTATTTTAATAACTGATTAGTAGTTTATGACATTTTTAACCAACTTCATTTAACTTTTTTTTTTTAACATTTAACCAACTGCTCATCTTCATGCAAATTTCAGCTCATAACTATGGTCAACCACTGAATTATGAAATACCTTGTTTAACTGCATGTAATAAACAGAATTGTTCCGTTTGCACTGTTGTTTTCATACTAGTGATTCAACATGGCAGACAGAGAGGAATCTCTTCTTCATTTGGCTAATGAAAAGTTCATGCAACAATTTGTAAATAATAATTATTTCAATCATTATACAGGAAATTAAATGTAAGCTAGCTTATCTTTAGGACAAGTTAACAGACTTCATTAAACTCAACAATAACACTTGCTTAAAATCTGCTGAGTCTGAACACACAAGAGACTAACAAGCTCATTGGTTTAAACATTTGATGAATAAATTATTTAAATTACTTTTCTTGGCGTGAGACATTTGAACAACTAAACAGTTTTAACAACCGGCGAAACTCACCTGTTTAAAATTCAAGCTAGCACACGATAGACTTAGTTAAATTAGCTGGACAACACTCACCACAACTCTGGCCCTTTTCTCTGTAGTCTTAATTCCCTGCTTCAGTGTCTTCCACTTGTTCAAGTGAGGCCATTTTATGTTAGACACAAAACAAGCAACTTGCTACCAAAGTTGTTCTAACGCGTAACAAAATTATCATTAGCTAACGTTAGCTAGCTCCTGCGACAACTAGTCTGCACTGCAGGTGACCCATCAAAATAAAAGTATGCATATGGGAATGACATATTGGGTTTTTGTTTAAAAATGAAATGCTGCCATTAAAAAGTGCAACTTATTCATCTTTTTTTCATAATCATTATCATGTTTGATACTCTTAATTTAGTTTAGTTGATAGATCATTGTACTCAAAAGAGCTACTTAACATTATGTTAAGAAAGACAGACAGATACATATTTCTGCAAAAGGAATCATGTTGAGGTTTTAGATGCATTAAGCAAAAAAGCAGTATCCTATGCAATCAATTTTAATGTCTTTTACATCCATTCACAGCCATCTGTGTTTATTTATTTTAATTGTATATAATAATTTAGGTTCAGGCTTTGTTAAACCACTTTTTGAAATACCACCCAGGATTTTGAAACTGAAGCAGCTAATGGGAATTTATCCAACATTAATTTTATAATTTATGCCAGTGCTTTTCTTACTGTGAGATGTCAAAATGTGTGAAAGGTGTGAAAGTGAAAGGCCTTGTGACAGCAGTTTATAAATGTGTTATGAAGCTGCTACAGATTATCACTTTCAATATCAATTAATTCTTGCTATTATTTTTATATTAACTGATTTCTCATTTAGTCTTTTACACGTCAGAAACCATGAAAAAAGTCTAGAGTTTATGCCTAAGGCAATGTCTTGCAGTAACTTGTTTTGTCTTATCAACGGTCCAAAACCCAAAGATATTCTAATTATTAGGTATCATATGAAAGAGAAAAGCTGCAAATCTTCAGCCTGGGTCCAGACCTTCAAATCCCCCCACTTCACTCAGTTGGCTGTTTCCCTGAAGTGTAAGAAGTTGAGAATTCAGTCTAACATCAGGCTAGCAAATCTTCACTTTTGAGGATTGAACCAGAGAATGTTTGGTCATATTTCCTAATTAATTACCTAAACGATTAATAAATAATCAGAATTGCTGTTGATTATTTTGCATGACAATCGATTAATTGCTCCAGCGTAATACAAGTGCATGCAAGTGGTTATACCAATTTTCTTTAAAATAGTGTTTCAATGATTAATCCAGTGGTTCTTTTTTCTGGTATGCACCTCTTCAGAGCCCAAAAAAAAGTTAGCGCCCCTTCCACACCCACAATTATTATGTCATTAAACATTTTTGGGAAAGCAACTGATTAAAAAAAAGATCTGTTCAATTTTAGTTAAATAAATGTCAGTATGACAGCATCAGCAAAATCTCGCTTCTTCATTTCCCCTCCATAAATCATAGTCATTTAACTTTGTTTCACTCTATATTCCTCCCCTGGTCATCAATACCACCCAGTTTGGGAACCACTGGATTCATTTATCATTCAAAGAATCATATTTAAGGATGTGTGTCCCAATACATATTTGATTGTATTTTTACCTGACTTTTCCAGCACTTGCAGACACCACAGTAAATATAACGCTAAGTACAAATTCTAAAAAAAAATGCCATAACACTTTTATTTTAACTCTTTTAATTTTTGTACAAAATAACAATTTAAAAAAAAATTATGTTTACAATCTCATCCCGAGATTACCATCTTTATATGCATCACCTAAAAAAATAATCAGTCCTGTACTGTTATGTCCAAATATTGTCCTCTTTATGTAAGTCTGGAGTGCTGTGTTGCCCAGACAAACTACTAGCCAGTTCTGGACAGATGTAAATGGATCCATTGTGGATGAGGATCTCAAGAGGACATCTTTGTGTCACCGTGTCCCTCATTGAGACTCCCCTACTTGAACTGGTTATCAATAAGTGTGCCCTTCATCTTCGCCTTCTTGGCCTCCAGCTCAGCCAGCTCCTGCAGCCTCCTCTTGCTCATGCCCTTCCTCTCCAGCTGCTTCTCAATCACTTTAGCGTTTTGGGCATATGAGTCCGCCACCTCCCTGGCCTCGATCTCCTCCTCCTCCTCGTCGATGGTGGAAACTGTGACAGAGCTGA
>JAJHUR010135596.1:7448-18517 GCA_027495735.1 Lutjanus campechanus | reverse complement strand
TCAGAAATCTTCTTGTAAGTCTCCAAGCACCAAAGTGTCTGTGGTGAGCAGAAAGTCAAAGAAGTGAGACAGGCTGTTGTGGGTCACCAGCAGCTGAGCAGCAGGAATCGTGTCTTACATGGCATGAATTCATTTATTCATTCATGATTCATTTATTAGTGCTTTTTTAGTCTTCAGACCACTCAAAGTGCTTTTATTGATGTCACAGCTGCCAGTTACTTCATCAAAAGTAATTTCATGAGTATTTGTCAGAACTTTGTAGAAAGTTACCAGAGGCTGTTACAGCCTTTTCAATATAAAATCCCTGTTTTTGATTCTATCCGTCCACTGCAGCTCAATGAGGAAACACAAAGAGAGAATTTTATACCAAACAACCTTTGGAAGATCTCGACCTGATGTGTGTGACACAGACTGTTGAAGCCTCTTCACATAACTTAGGAATATATTTTGTACAAAGTGTGAACTGAGGATCTTCCCTCTAATTTAAATGTTAAAATGTTCTGATATCTCTTCAGGTCAGAAGACCACGGCAGACTTGGGTGAAAATCATAACCACGTCTAAATGCATATTGATCAACAAACAAAAATACACTCTGAACTGTCCTGAAGCCAGAAAAATTCAGCCTCCAGTGAGTATTTTAAATTAAAGTCTTTGTTGATTTTGATTTTATTTGGATCTATTTTAGCCATTGACTAATCTTCCACATTAAAACAATTAATCATTTACATCATTTACATTTAATACTAATTTATTGTTTTTCACTCATTTGATGACAGATTTAAACGCAGTCGACAAATATTCATACAACTGAGTTTGTGAGTCTGTGACTGTGAGTGACCTGCCAAGCAAACCGTCTTTGGCAGGTGTAAGTGAATAGAGTCAGTATGACGAGGTCGAGTAAATCAGGATGGGAGTTAGTTTTCACCGTCTGTCATTAAACTCTGTGGGGAACCGATCATTCATCCAAAAGTTTGTGCCCTGAAGAGTCTCCAGACTTCACAAGTGATAATGGGCCGAGTTCCTCCAGAGTTTTCTGAATCACAAACACACAGTACCTTTCAACGAGTCAACGAGTCGTTCTTCTGCAGATCATCGGTTTGAGCTTGGCTGAATTCCAAACTTAGTCTCAGATGATGGAGAACTTTCAGCAGCTCGACCAGTAAATCCAACTTGCTGAGTCGCTCGTTTATTGATTATGTCAGGGATATCTCATCTTCAGTTGTTTGTTCCCCTGCGCTTTCTGAAGAGGCCGATCTGTTGTGGAATTTTTTATGTTGCTCCATGACTCAGTGTTTTCTGTGCGGCTCTGTATTGTCTATCAGTAAAACTTTCCAGAGCCCGACTGACTCTGATGAATCCGATGTATCCAGATTAACATATAGTAAGTTTAAATTTGACTTTATTATTGACTGGATATTTACAAAAAACTATAAAGTTTATCAGTTTGAACATTAAATATCTGGTCTCTGAGCTGGATTCAACTGAATATAGGTGGAAAAGGATTTGAAAATCATTATGGTCTGTTTTTATTTGAAAACAGTGTCCCAACTTTTTTGGTATCGTGGTCGTACTAACACTCTGCTTTTCAGGAAGAAGAGTTTGGCCTGGATTTTGGAACAAACTATCATCCATCGTTTGAGATCTGGCTGCCTGCAAACACAGACGGAGTGACATTAACGGTCCAAGATCAAACTCGGGTGGAAGTCTGGAAGCGAGATGTTAGACTCACAAGTAAAGTCCTCGTCCATTTATTGAATTTATTCTCACTCTGCCTCAGATTCCTCTTCAGTCTGCGTTCATGCTGCAGTCCACTTTATTTAACCAGTTTTTAGGGATCTTATGAGGCATGGAGCTCCGGTCTGTGTGAATCAAACAGTTTGGGCTCAATCTTCCACGTGGTGCAAAGTGATGCAGCTGTCATTGTCTTGATCAGCATCCATGTTGTGTAGGTAGTAAATGTACTTGTGTCCATCTGTGATGATTCTGATTATCAGTCGATGGTTTCAGGTGGGAGAAGTAGGGTGAGACATCTGCCCGTTAAGACCCTGTGAGCCTTTACACACGAGGCACAGCAGCTGTAACTTCAGTGATTGTTTAAATCTGACAGGATCATCAGGGTCTGTTCATTAATGTTCTCTGTTCTTCTTCATGTCCAAAAGCTCTCACACATACACAGTGCAGACAGTGAAACTGGAGTAAAGCAGCATAAATCCTGACTTTCATCAGAGCTTCTAAAAACTGATTTCCTCTGCAGAGTTTCCTCTGTCCTGTCTGTTTGGAACTGCAGTTTTTAGTTTTGGTGCTTAAATATAAATTACATTTGCATGGAAATTAACCTGAAAGCAGTTTCTCTTTAACTTTAAACCGCTGTCATTTGTAAAAGCTCTCTGTTTAAAAGTGATGGTCTAAATATGCAAGAGTCTTTTCTCTGGTTATCTTCCAGGTCCAAGAAGGGAAGATCCACAGAGGAATGTCCCAGCAGAGGACAGACTCCCAGCAGAGGACAGACTTCTCTCAGTTCAGGCAGAGTTTGTACAGCGCGTGTCTGAACCTACCCTGAACCAGCTTCTGGATGAACTTTTTGTACGTCAGGCTATAACTGATGCAGAAATGCGGTCAATCAGAACAAAAGTCGGAGCAGAAAAAGCCCGAGACCTGATCGACACGGTGCGAAGAAAGGGAAGAGCAGCCAGCCTGATCGCTGCTCTCTGTGAGGTGGATCCAACCCTTTCCAGAGTGCTGAACCTCACCTGAAGTAAAATGAACAAACTGAGGAGTGTGATGATGAATCTGTACAACAGCTGACTGTTCTACAGTCTCACATTACTGACTGTAATCTTTAAATAAGGGTTTGTTCTGTTTTTAATCAGTGGACTTTGAAAGCTTCACAACAAAACTCCAGATTCACTGATTGTAATTTTCTTGATTTTTCTTTCTTGAAGTTTGACCTGCTGATTCCAATTTTCTGTCTTTTGAAGATCTTTAACAAATATTTTCTAACTTTCTTTAATGTTTATTTTCATAATAAAATAATATCAAATATTTTTTACATTTTCTCTAAAAATGTTCCAGTTTAAGATAATATACCAGAGACTGAAGTGCTGTAACAGTTTGCTGTAATAATAGTTTGCAGAGAGAAAAAACAACAGCAGAAGTTGAACGAATGAATGACTTTATTTCGACCCAAATTAAAAAAACAGAATAAAAAACAAAGACAAAGATAACCGTGTCTGAAAAGGAGCAGGTAGAAGTAAAACTTATGTCCCCACCTCTTTCTTACATTTCTTCTTTTAACTCATATTATTTCAACAAATTCACAATTTTATTTGCAACTAATATACAACTGTCCCCAGTTTATTTACCACACAATTAATTAAATAACTAAAAACCCAATTTATTTACAGTCCATGTATCCACCCAGTGTGACTAAATAAATATGTACACCTCTAACACAACCTTTCCTCGTCCATATCTGCCAAAATGATCTGTTTGTTTAGTTTTATAAACTAAACAAGACTTCTTAATGAAATGAAAACAAAATGGAGATTGTCCTGTTTGGTCGTCCTGACCTTGTCCAGGTTCTTGCCAGCTCCCTGGGCCCACTAGCACCCTATATAGGTTCCCAGGCCAGAAACCCAGGTGTGATTATTGATGAGGCGTTTAAATTGGACAAGCAGGTCAGCTCTGTGATAAGGCTAACTTTTTTCAGCTTCGGCTCCTAGCCAAAGTCAAACCTTATCTAAGAAGGGCTGATCTAGAAAAGGTTATCCATTCGTTTATTTCATCGCGCTTAGATTATTGTAATTCCTGTACGTCGGCATCGGCCAATCAGAGCTTAACTGTCCACAGCTTGTGCAGAATGCAGCAGCTCGTCTCCTAACCGGGACAAAGAAACAAGAGCACATAACACCAGTGCTCTCTTCGCTTCATTGGCTTCCGGTTAGGTACAGGATTGATTTTAAGAGTCTTTTATTTGTGTTTAAGTCCCTGTATGGACTGGCCCCTGAATATTTATCCAACCTTATTAAGGTGCATCGACCCTCCAGAGCCCTGAGGTCAGCTGACCAGTTAGTTCTGGACATTCCTCGATCCCTCTGAAAATCTAGAGGAGATCGAGCCTTTGCAGTGGCGGCTCCCACACTCTGGAAGGTTTTGCCTCTGCCTGTGCGGTCTGCGACTAGCCTCTCTATTTTTAAAACACGTTGTAAAACCCACCTGCTTACCCCGGCCTTTGGCTGAGTTGAGCCAACTGTTGTTGTGTCTTGTTTTTGTTTTCTCTACCTCTCTGCTTTGTACTGTTTCTTCTTGTGTTTTTCATTGGTGCTGATGATTTTATCTTGTAAAGCACTTTGGTTGGCCTTACGCATTTAAATGTGCTCTATAAATAAACTTGACATTGACATTTATATTTGTGCTTTGTTTGAACTCATCTCGCAAATTGTAATATAATGTGCAAATACACACACAACATTGGCATATTGTCACTGTTATTATTTATTTCATGCTCATCATGTTTTCGAGCTGCCCTCTATTGTCCAAAATGAGGCGTTCAGGTGAGTCCAGCTCCCCTAAACTCCCCCGTAATATGAACCATGGCTGTGGGACACTTTGACTGTGTCAGTGTCGTATTATACTACGTCAGGGTATCAGCTGCACTTCAGTTCCTTACTGAGTCTCTGATCCTTCAGTTATCAGTCCCAGTGTTCCCCCATTACCTCCATTAGTGCTGTCCATCTGTCTATAAATAATCCCCTCTGTCATCTCAGCATATATGTCATTTTTTACAGTGTAGAAATACTTGTTAGAATTGATAAGCACTCAGCAGAGGTGGTGGGAGGTCTTTTCAAACCATCTGATTGTATTTGTTGTCTTTGCTGTTTTCTCAGGTTCTGAGTCAAAAATGTTCCTGCACTCGACATGATTGACATGTTTCTTATTAATTTATTCACCAAAGTCCACAACAGCAGCCTTTTTACCACCACTGACTTTTTATATGCAGGCTACAAAAATATATTCATATATTTAAAATGAAAACAAAAACAAACAGGGGTGTATTTTATATATTTCTTTGTTTTTGTGGTAAATACAGATCACAGTGAAACTAACAGGAGTAAACATGCCAAGACGAGCTGAGACAGTGACGTCATCAAGTTCGCTGCTTTTCCATTTGCAGAATGACCGAACTGTGTCCTCTGAGAGTCTCCCAAATCAAACTGAGCAAGTCCAAAGTACCGAGATCAGTACCGAGTGTGAACTTGGTGTACTTGGTGTTGAGAAAGGCCCCAGGTCTGAGCAGAACAACTTCTCTTTACATTCTCACACTTTGACAGTCAGACAGGAATTTTGAAGATGTTCTGATTCTGGGTTGTTCATGATCACAGAAGGTTTATTAATATTTCAAAGTGAATAACATTAATTTACCTGCACAGGTGTAACACAAGACTTCCATGTTTTATTACAGAAGACTCAGCTCACATCACACAACACAAGAGAGGAGGTGGCTGGAGGACAAAGCTGCTCCAAAACACACAGAGACACACATCTGTGGAGGAGGATCCCAACAACACACACACACTGATTCCTGTAAATGTAGAGGGGAGGAGCAACACTCATCATGTGATCCAGTAACATGAGAACAGGAAGAGAACATGAAAGTGAAAATGTTCAGTTGAAGCGTTCAGGCTCCATTTTGTGTTGACAGATCAGAGCAGAAGGAGGAGAACTGAAGGCTGAGGCAGGGTGAGTGTTAATACAACATTTAGATGATTTTACTGTCAAAGTGTGAGAGTCAGTTTTCTCCCTGTGGACTGTAGAGGAAAGAAATGAGAAAACAGACAGATTTAAACAAAACTGAGCTGGTTTATTATACTATACAGCAGGGGTGTCAAACTCAGTTTCATCTTGGGTCACATCAGCATTAGGTTTGCCCTCAAAGGGCCTGTTGTAAATGTAAGACAATACAATTGTATCTATATCACATAACTGTCTCTGCATTTGATTAATATTGTGTGTTTTTTTAAATCAAAATTATAGTAAACTCTAATAGCAAAAATCTAGGAAAAAAATCATGGTAGACATTCAATTGTGCAGCATTTTTGTATTAAGAAAGGAAACAGACAAAGTTGTGTCTGTGAACAAACTTAAAAACTGTTTAAAATCTGAGTATATTTGCAGTAAGATGATCAGCTGCTCTGCTTCATATGAAGAGTTCTGGGGTTCTGATCACTGTGTTTGAACAGTGATGCTCCATGTTACCTGCTCTCACAGTCACATGACGTCTCTGTGGGTCAGACTCGTGTCTCTGTTCTCTGCTGTCAGACATGTTTTACATAAATGATCTGCAGCAGAGTTTCTCAGCTTTCTTTAAAAAACTCCAGACTTGTTCTACACTTGCGCATTATGAAAGTTTGGTGGTGCGACGTGGTACAATGTTACTTCTGTCGCTGTTCGGTCTGTTCTGATGAAATGAGGAGGAGACAGAGGGAGGAGGGAGCACTTGTTTTGTGTGAGTGCGGCAGTAGGTGTCCAGTAAGAGCGGTGCAGATAGAGACAGGAGGAGAGAGAAAATGGAGGAAACTTACAGTGGCAGCTCCTTGATGCCACAAAAGAAACGTGTGTCCTAATGAGATGCTTCTATAATTACTAAGTGATTCAGTATGTGTGTAAAAGGGAGACATTCTCAGATATGTAGTTACTGGACATCATTCTTCTGTAATGCAGTTCAGGATTGTATGATGCAAATTATATTTTTTGCAACTTCTCGCGGGCCACATAAAATGAGATGGTGGGCCGGATTTGGCCCGCGGGCCTCGAGTTTGACACAAGTGCTGTACACTGTGTGTGTGTGTGTTGTGTGTGTTGTGTGTGTGTGTGTGTTTCTCAGTCTTGTGACTCTTGAACAAACTTGTTTTCTGAATCTTTCACTCTGAGCTCACAGTCAGTGGGGCCGCATTCACCAACAGTTCTTAAGAGGAAATTTCTTCTTAAAACCCACTTACACAGTTTTATGTTTTCTAAAGTGAGATTTGTTCTTAGTTAAGAACAGAAACTACAAACACTCAAGAGCACACTTACATATATTGTAGTGTCGAAATGTTTGTGCATAATAGCTGGTTATTGTTTTTTCTTCAGTTCTGCATTTGTGTAATATTATGGGATTTAATACGACAAAAATATTTTTATTTATAATGTAATATAATAATATAATTCATTTATAATGTTTGTAATAATTATTTTTGATATTTGTGTTATGATCTTTTAAAATAAATACATTTACTTTGCGTGTGATATAGATAAAAATTATTCTGTCACTTTAAAAAATCAAACAGGTTTCAGTTCATATCTTTATTTATTTACTGTGAAATAATTTCTTGGGCTGCCAGGACAGCGTCTGAGATCAGACGTGGCTGCGAGGTTCCTCCTCAGAGAGTGTTCACCTTCGCCTTCATCTGTTAAAAAAGGATCAAAATAGAAGAAAATTATGTAAGTTTGGTCCATGCTACAAAAGCAAATGTTAAAATATTGAACTCAAACTAAACACTTGCTCACTTAAATAATCACCTACATTTAGGTTTTACAGGCTGGTGTTTAGATGTGTTTCATGGTTTTACAGCTTCAACTTTTAGATAAAATTTACCATCACTTTGTATTAATGA
The DNA here is from genome assembly GCA_027495735.1 of Lutjanus campechanus. NCBI lineage: Eukaryota > Metazoa > Chordata > Actinopteri > Lutjaniformes > Lutjanidae > Lutjanus > Lutjanus campechanus. The sequence continues at coordinate 10,861 of JAJHUR010135596.1, read as the reverse complement.
AAAAACAGCTCACCTTCTGATTCTGAGATAGGAGATAAAACCACTGGCAGCACTCCACCGTCTTTAGATTTTTGTTGGGGGAGTCTTGACTTCTCTCTCAACTTCTCTCTGTGTGTTTCCTGTGTGTGCACATGGCGCTGCAGTCTCATGCCCTTATGGGCATTGGTGGGACATTTTCCTGTGGCACTTATGAGGACAATGACATTCACCATCATAAGAACACAGATGCAAACAATTCTGCAGTTTAAGAAAACCTTCATGAATCTGACCCAGACTTTTCTTTGGAATTTTCTTAAGAACAAATTTAAGAAAAAAATAAGAAGATATTGATGAATGGGGACCGGTGTTCCTGTTTCTCCTTTCAGACTGACTTCAGATCAGAAGATGGAGGAAGAGGAGGACAGAGCAGAGTCTCCAGTGTCCAGCTGTCTGTCTCTGAAGAGTGACCGGTCCAAAGATGATAATCCAACCTTCAGTAATGAACCTGGACCCTCAGACACAAAGTAAGAGACTGTTTTTACTGTAAACTGACCTGATGGAAGATGATTCATTAATGATCAGATAAAATGCTAAAAGATTTATATTCATGATGCAGAACTGTTAGCAGATACTGTTTCAAACTAAGATGGATCTTATTTTATTTCTTTAATAAAACACCTGAGAACCTCCATTTCATCATTTAAACCTGAATAAATTATTCATATATCTTTGCTCTAATGTTGAAGTCGCTGTAAAGATTTTTAATGATTCAAAATCTGAAAGAATGAGCTTCAAATGTGCACAGATTCCTCCTGTCTGACCCCAGAGGGTCTCTGCTGGGGGTGAATTGGTGACATTAATCTTGGTGCCCACCTTGAAACTTGGCTGATTGTAGAAGATCTTCTGAGCTGCAGCTGGGATGAAGATGTGTGTGAAGAATCCACAGTTTAGAATTTGTTGCTTCTTTGCAGCAACATTCATATTTGAAGCATCCTCTGTTGTCATGGCGACAGCTTTGTGTCCTATCAGAATCAGATTTATTGGCCGATCACGTGAACACATACAAGGAATTTGACTGTGTTTGTTTCTCTCAGTGAACTTAGACACTAACAGACACACAGCAGAACAAGAACAACAAAGTTTAACAAAGTCAAGTCAGATCAGTTTTATCAATGCATCCCTACATCACCAATCAAAAAAGGGCTTCACAGTCTGAACAGCAAATTATATCCTCTGTCCTCAGGGGACGATCACACAGAGACGCACCGCTAGAAACACGTCTGCAGCAAAACACAGTTTTCCTACAGTACGACTCACCACATTGTGTTTTTCTAGCAGATTTTAGACGTGAATTAAAGTTAAAATATCCTCAACTTTTCAGTACGAAGCTCACAGTCTCACCTCTCATCAGTGTGATCATGTGATCTCCCAGGTGCTCATGCAGCCCTGCTCCACAGGTGCAGCAGCTGTTTGACCTTTGCTGAGGTGTTTGTGTGTGATCTGTGTGATCACCATGGATGTACTATAGAGAACTGGATACAGCAGCTGGCAGCAGGTCACTGTTCATTCCTATGAGAGCTGCTCAGTGGAACATGAAGACAACTTCCATGTTGGAGGTTCCACATTGTACAGCCTATAGAGCAGCGAGTGACTTCCTTCTGCTGAGCAGCTAGCTAACAGGTTTAGCCTCCGCTAACTTGAATGAGATAAAATGATTTAATGGTGCAGCTCTTCTAGACTTTCCAAATGTTATCAGACCAAATGGATCAAATCCTGACAGTGAAACGAGTCATTTTGTGGGGGTGGTGATGCTCTTCTTCAGTGTCAGTCTATGGGAGAAAAGTCTTTTTGAGCAGCTGTGCATCATGTGATGTCGTCTTTACACAGTTTGACCATTGACCGTTGAAGACTGTTGACCATTGTCTTCAAAGGGGCTGTTCCTGGGGCTTGGTGATCTCACACTGAGGGCCGGATCTACTAAGATCCCAGTTTGCGTGTGCAATCTAGAATTTTGCGTGCGGGGCTGACCCGCGGTTTGAGGGTGATTTACTGAGAATGATTGCGTAAATGGCAACAGGTACAAATGTGTTGGAGACACCCTATTTAAATGAGGGTTTTGCGTCTTTCATGGTTTGCAGCATGGTGAGTTTGGAGAGAAGAAAGCGCAAAGTGAAATTGGAGGTGTTGGTTATGATGCCTTTGGCATCACAAACGCACTACACATTCAATGAATGCGTGTGTTTGCGATTTCTGTACACATGCTCAGTGTCTGCGGGGGCACAAGCTGCACATGGATGCAGTCAATCGCTCCTATAACTCTGGGAAATCCAGCTACTTCAAAAAAGCCTTGTTTGGTCTCATTCAATGAGTGCAGAGTGCGCGGAAACCTAATAAACTTGGCCATCCAGCGCTACATGGCATTTAGGACTTCAGACAGCACATCTGAAAAACGGGATCGGGAGATCCCAGCTGTAATAGCTGCCGTACGCTGGAATGACTCAGATGCAGAAAAATGTAAACTTCAAAATAAAAGCCCATTTCTCTGGGCTTTAATTTTGAAATTCTACATCAGAACTTCCTGAAATTTTGTGAGACACACTGTGAGGTGGTGTACTATCATTCTGAATCATAATTGTTCTGTGGAAACAGGGGGTTTCCTTTTAATATGAATCTGAATTTAGGTGTAAATACTGAAAATATTGAACATTTCTCTGGGCTTTTATTTTGAAATTCTACATCAGAACTTCTTGAAATTGTGTGCGTGACACTCTGGGGTGGTGTACTATCATTGATTAACAAACACACCATAAGACAGGCTGACTGAATGTGTGACAACACGTCAATAAAAAGGTTTCTTTTATTTTGAAATCAGCCCTTAATGCAGCCATACCGTAATCTATACTATATATGCACACCACAAAACAAGTGGGGGCTAGAATGACCATGTTTTTTGAAGTGAGGGCTGGCTTGACTGCAGTCGTATTAACTGGATGCAGACGTGCTATTTTGCATCTTTGAAAGACGCAACCCTTACTGCGCCCCCTGTAGGGTTCTCTGTGTTAATCTGAGCTTCTAGACAGTGTTGTTGCCAAATGTTGATATTTTTCAGCAACAGTCAACAGATGATTTTATTGATAAAGAAATGTCTTCACAGAGAGAGGAAGAGGAGTCATGTTTGTGTGGAGGAGCAGCCGTCCTGCTGTGTTTTGTGTCAGGACGTCCTGAAGGATCCAGTCTCTACCAGCTGTGGACACTGGTTCTGCAGACAGTGCATCACCTCATACAGAGACCAGTCTGGTTCATCAGGAGACTCCTCCTGTCCCCAGTGTGGAAAAAGATCCAGAACAAGTCCTGGACTGCAGACCAGCAGTCAGAGCAGCACTGAACAAAGTAAGACTGCACATCTGTCCATCTTCAAAATGTCTCCTGCTACA
>JAJHUR010135573.1:0-10834 GCA_027495735.1 Lutjanus campechanus | reverse complement strand
ATCATGTCCAACACCTGGACAACCTGCTTTACTTCCTGTAGTTCTGTCCCCTGTTACCTGCTGCTCTCATCTGCTTCTGTCCTTCACCTTTCTCTACAACTTTGGAACAATTCAATAAAGTTATTCAAAACTGCTGCTGCTGTCTGTCCAGCTGATGCTGTGGTTTGTTGTCCCCTCAGTCTGTCAGGTGGAGGTGGAGGAGGGGGCGGAGTCTGTCCAGCTGCACTTCAAGACTACAGGTGACCTGCATGAGGACAGTAGAGTGGAGTGGAAACGCGTTGAACCCAAATACATGAAGGTCCACCTGCATGAGAACGGCTCTGACAGGCCTGAAGAACAGGACGAGTTTTTCAGAGACCGAACAGAGATGAAGGACGACCTGCTGAGAACTGGAGACATCAGTCTGATCCTGAAAAACCCCAAAGACACAGATACTGGAACATACTGGTGCTCCGTTTACAGCAAGGAGGGAAATGTCACAAGATGGAAAACAGTGAAGCTCAAAGTAAAAAGTCAGTTTGAAAATACAGGTTGATTGAGTCATTGTTTGTCTCTGATTGGTCTTGTCTCTGATTGGTTGTCTCTCTCTGTCTGTCCTCTGTCTCCTCTGCAGAGAGAACTCAGATCAAAGATGAAACAGTCGACATCAAGAACAGAGGCAGCTCCAAAGATCCAACTCCTCTGATGGCTGATCAATCAGTCTGATTGGTCTGTTGCTCAATCTTTGATTATTGATCTTATCTGACTTTGAATCAGAGAGAAAATGGAGGTGAAGGAGCTGATGGAGGACGGATGAAGACAGGAGGACACTTTGTCAGCTTCTTCTTCACTCTGACTCCTCCTGCTGACTCTCACATACAGTCTACACACTCACTATTGATTATTATTGATTCCATTCGATCATTCTGCTTCCTCCCGTCGTCGCTCCTCCATCGTCCAGCTGCTGACCCAGAGATCAGCCGAGCTCTTGTGCCTTTATTGATAGTACAGCTGAAGATAGACAGGAAAGGGGGTGAAGAGTGCGGGGATGACGTGCAGTAAAGGGCCACAGGCGGGAGTCGAACCAGCAGCCACTGCAGAGGACCAACAGCCTCCATCCACGGGGGCTGTTTGTTTGTTTCAGTAGTTTCTCTTTAGGTCCACACACAGACCAACACACCACACGGACATCTACAATCAGAACAATATTACATGCACATCTCAACAGCTCTGCTCTCCTTTTCTACTTTTTTCTTTGTTTGTTATGAATTGACTTCTTTTATCTATCTACTCATGATTATTTTTAATTAATTTAATTAATCTCATGATAAAAACAAGAGGGGGAAAAATAAGGGAAGGTAAGAAGGGAAAAAGAGAAAAGAAGGAGAAAGTTTGACGAGAAGAAAAAAAACACACACAGAAAATACTGTTCTGACTGAGCCGACCAGAGTCGGATTGTTGGGGCTCGGCTCTGAAAAGGACCAAGATCTGCATGGACTGGCATCACCCCCAAGGGTCAGGTCAGACCTGCCCTAGAGACCCTTCTGCTTCTAGTGGCGGCCCAGGTCCACTACAATCTAAATTTTTTTTAAATCACCATTGCTACATTTTGTTCACCTGCTCCTTTTCTTTTTTCTTCATTTTTCTTTTTTGCCTGTTTAATTTATTTCTGTTTCCTTCCTCTCCCTCATCCACTTACTGTCATTCAGTCTTATTCTCTACTTAATTTGTGTCCTAATTTTAATTAGGTCATTGTTAACCCTGTTACACTTCTGTTTTATTTCCCCTAGTTTGCACAGTTGTACACAGACACACATGTACATAATCACATGCACTATTTGCTAGCCTATATCATCCCCACCCCCCTTGTTGTTGTTATTATCATCACAGTATGTTAGTAGGTGTTCTGTTGTCTGTGAAGGTTCTCAGTCATCCAGGTCCTGGTATTCGTAGCAAGGTTTGTTGTAGGCAACTGGACTTCATAGAGTTCTTGAAGACGTTTCTCATCCAAGAGGCTTCTTCAGTTCTGACTGACTGGTTTGGGAGTTCAGGTATTAAACCACTGTGTGGTCGTTAACACCCAGAGGGGGCATGTGACTCAATTGCCCCCCTTCCATTGTGTGGACCTTGAGTTTCACCTGGGGGGGAGGTGTGAATGAGGGTCATTAAGGGCCCTGTCACCATGTGTTTTGTTGGAGTCACATGATTTCAGGTGGGTATCAAACTGTCTGGGGAGTGTTTTTAAAACTGCATTGTATGTAGCAGATAAATTATGTCTTAGACCACCTCCTCTGTTGAGAGATGGCCTTTCTAGGTTAACAAAAATGGCTCCTTTTACTCCTCTCTCAAACCATCTGTCTTCCCTGGCCAAAATACGGACATTGTGGTCTTCAAAAGAGTGTCCTTTATCCTTCAAGTGTAGATGGACAGCTGAGTCCTGACCTGAGGAGGTGGCTCTCCTGTGTTGAGCCATGTGCTTATGCAGCGGTTGTTTTGTCTCCCCAATGTACAGGTCTGAGCACTCCTCACTACACTGAACAGCATACACTACATTTTCCCGCTTGTGTCTGGGTGTTCTGTCCTTGGGGTGTACAAGCTTTTGTCTCAGGGTGTTTCTTGGCTTGAAATGCACAGGAATGTGATGTTTGTTAAAAATCCTGTAACGTAAGGAATAACAATGTTTTTCCTTTTGATGTTGTTTTCCTCTCTCAGACCCGTTTCTTTTGCCGGTTTTGACAAAGGCCCAATTTGGGTATCCACAGGTTTTGAGAGATGCCCTGATGTGTTTCTGTTCCTTATACTTACCTTCAGTACTGGTTGGAATGTTCTGTGCTCTGTGATGAAGGGTTCTGATGACCCCTAGTTTGTGTTCCAGTGGGTGGTGTGAGACGAAAAGGAGATATTGGTCTGTGTGTGTGGGTTTCCTGTATACGTCGATGTTGAGGCTTCTGTCCTCTTCAACGTTGTTGTCCTCTTCTGTTGTTGTTCTTGTTTGTTTTGTTTATTGCTTTGTTTTCTTTTTTTTAAGTTTGTCTTTATATTTCTTCTTTTATTGGTACGGCTCTACAGTGTAATGTCTGTCACATTGTCTCTCACTTCATGTCTGCACCTTGTTCTGTATTATGCATTTAAAAAAAACCTTACTGGTAATCTCCTATAAAGTTTAGGCTCTAAAACATAATTTATTTTATGTATGAATATTATGGATATTATTGCTGAATTTACAATAAATTTGTTTAATTATTATTCAGTGCTGATAGTAAGCTGTCCCTACAGTTAATTAATTAATTAAAATTTACTCTGTGTCAGCAGCCAATCAGTGTTGTTAGCATAAACATGGCTAAATGTTTAGCTTAGCATTAACATCCTTGATTTAACCGAGTGTGTGTGAAAAGTGTGTGTTTGTGCAATACCAGTCCCCACCACTAGGGGTCATTCACTTCTGCTAAGCACATCGAAGCATATTCTGTTGGTAAATGTGCGTGGGGTTTAACCCTGAAAACTTCACAGGACATTATTTAGACCTTTTCACTGAATTAGACTTGAATTATTTTTGTCAGGTTCAGGATTTGGGACCCCACATCATGGCTGTGCTGTGAGGCTGTGGACCCCACCATGTGATAAAGACAAAGACACATGCACACACACAGTTGAGAACATCTGTTCACTGATTTTTAAATTTTAAGGCCTTTTTGTTGCTTTTCTCCCCAAAAACATTCTTCAAGGCTCATTAAAAAGAAGAACTCTCCGCCGGTGTATTTGTGTTTTGTGTTTGTGTATAAAATCCTGAATTTAAATGTTGGAAATAAAAAAGACGAGCTGGAAAATCACTAACAAAGTGGCACATGGACGAGAATAAACTGATAAAAGCTCCAGTGTGTCGACATCTTTGAGCAGAGCTGTGAATCTCAGACCTGCAGGTAGTTTTATTGTCATTTTTAACCAATGGGAGCAGACAGGTCAACATGTACGCGTCCACTCAATGGATGGACTGTCTTTCTACAGCTGTCACATGGTTGGATGACTGGATGATCTTCTTTCAGGTGATTCTCATCATTTTATTTTGATTATCTGATGCTCAGAGTGACAGGCGCTGACAGGGATGGTTTTTGCTTTGGGCAATGTGGGCGACCGCCCAGGGCGCAATCTATTTGGGGGCGCACGAGTGCCCTCAAAAAAAAAACGGGAAAAAAAACACAGCAGTTTTCTAGACTAATACCGCTCATTTCCACGTCAAGTTAGTGGAGTAGGCGCTGGGGCGCCCCTACTATCATGTCAACTTGCTGCTGAGAGTCATGTGTACAGGTTGTGTGTGTCAGAAGAAAAGGCAGGGGGGAGACGGGAGGGGGATCAACTCGCAACTGCAGAGGTTGTGAGCAGGTTGAGTCTCACCCTCAGAGGAAAAGCAAGGAGGGGGGCGAGGGATAGACTGACCTCTTATGATCCCAGGCCACACAACACAAACTGCTGCTTCCAAATAAATTGTATTTCATTCATAAAATTAACAGAGATATTATTAAATTTATTGGGCTATGTGAAAATGGAAAAACAAAAAACAAAAAAAAATAAAAGCACGAATCTGTGCCTGCATTAACGTGAATTTGTTAACATCACGTCAATCTTGACTCTGGGAGTTTGACAGACAGAAAAGGTGATGATGTTAAGTCGAGTCAAAGGTGTATCATGGACAAAAGACCAAAGAAACCATCAGGTGCCCAGTTCAGAAAGAGAAAGATAGAAGAAGAGGAGAAACGCTCAAAAGATAAAGGTATGCAGGTCTCTATGAGGCACAAAACTAGCCAGGACCGCCTCTGGGCGCTGATCTGTGACACTCTCTTCAGCACAGGACACAACTACTGGGCCGAAGGACGAGGGGAGAGGACAACAACCTGTAGAGTCAGACTGTTTTCACATCTCTAATTTTGTAACAAAAAGATGCAAAACTACTACAACTGTTGAGCTGCCATGATCACCAAGGCTGAACTGCAAACTCCAGAATGCACTGCAGGTACAGGGCAGTGGGTGTGGCTGCTGTGGAGGCAGTCATGGAAGGATTAGACACAGGCCAATCAAGAGCCTCTGGATAAAGTGATGTCACCGCTTCTTATTGGAAAACACAATCAAGCAACCACAAAGCTACAGCTACAAAGACAAAAAATCAATCATGGCTCCTCATAGAAGTGCTTCTGCCAGCACTGTAAAGAAAAAAAAAGTAGAAACAGAGCTGCAGTTTCTGACCACATAAACAACATAAACAAACGACCAATCCTGTTGTGATTGGTCATTTGTTTATGGTCTCAAAGGAGAGCTGCAGTCTAGCAGCAGAATATGTCTTTAACTGCCACAGTTTGAGGAACAGTGGGTGACAAGCACTGCCCCTAGAGGCCTGGAGCTCTTCTGTTCTATGACTGGACATGCAGCGTGTTTGCCCACCATAACAAAGAGATGCAAAACTACGACAAAGAGAAGCCGACCAATTACAAAGAGAAACAAAACCGGTGGTCAAATGACTCCAGAGAGAAATTAAATGACTACAGAGCGATGCAAACAGACTACAAAGAGACAAAGGAGGATTAAAAATGACCATGAAACTGAAAACAACCACAAGAGATATAAAGTGACAAAAACTGCTATAAAGAGACTGACAGATATTCCAAAGAGATGCAACATGGCAACAGATGTAAAATGACTACAGAGACAAAGAGACTCTGAGTGTGTTTGTGTTGTCTGTATGTATCAGAGGTGACGGACCTTTAACTGTTATCGTGTCACCCTGAACTGAAACAGTGCAGGAAGACGTTTGAGGTTTGAGGTTGGAAACAAACAGCAGCTTTCTGCTCATCGTCCAACATACTGACAGTTTGAACTCATTTACTCTGGTTTGACTGTACAGAGAGAAGGTGAACACATCTAAAACACAACTCGTCGTCCTTCTGTCATACCTGAGACTCTACCTGCACAGGTAAGCTAACGTGGCTGCTCTCTCTCTCTCTCTCTCTCTCTCTCTCTCTCTCTCTCTCTCTCTCTCTCTCACATTGAGGCAAAAACTTGCTGTAAAAGATGAATCTCTGTGCTTTTGGATCAAATGTTGAGGTTTTACACTGTAAAAAAGGTTCCAGAAGGAGAAGCTTCTGCTTCCTTCTATAAAAATACATATAAAAAACATCAATCAGTTTTTACAGGATTCTAATATTAAAACTGCCTGAGGACACTATGGTGGTGTGGATACGTGCTGAAACCGGACCCCTAATGATTCTCCACATGTATCAGAACGGCTCTGACAGGCCTGAAGAACAGGACGAGTCTTACAGAGACCGAACAGAGATGAAGGACGACCTGCTGAGAACTGGAGACATCAGTCTGATCCTGAAATTCCCCAAACTCACAGACACTGGAAGATACAAGTGTGAGGTCTCCAGCAGGGAGGGAAAAATCAGGAGAGAGAAAATAGTGAAGCTCAAAGTAAAAGGTCAGTTTGAAGATACAGGTCTCTGTGTTTGTCTCTGATTGGTTGGTCTCTTGTCTCTGATTGGTAGTCTCTGTCTGTCTTCTGTCTCCTTTGCAGAGAGAAAATAATTGACATCAGGACCAGAAGCAGCTCCACTGATGGCTGATCAATCAGTCTGATTGGTCTGTTGCTCAATCTTTGATTATTGATCTGATCAGACTTTGGATCAGAGAGAAAATGGAGGTGAAGGAGCTGATGGAGGACGGATGAAGACAGGAGGACACTTTGTCAGCTTCTTCTTCACTCTGACTCCTCCTGCTGACTCTCACACACAGTCTACACACTCACTATTGATCACTATTGATTCCATTCGATCATTCTGCTTCCTCCCGTCGTCCCAGAGATCAGCCGAGCTCCTCCATCCTCCAGGATGTTCACCCACTTTAATAGGTGGAGGAGAGGAGCCACAGCTGGATCCTCTGAGGACACAAACAGCTGTTCAGTCTCAGTCTGTGTGTAACAGGCAGGACACTGAGCTTCATGTCTCCCTCACAATCTGTAACTCATCTTCATATTACTGATGTTACTCTAAATTATTCTCTACTTTTTAATCCCTCTGACGAGACACGCTCACCTCCAACTCCTCCGTCACTAATTTCACCCATATTCTCATCTGGTCTCCCTGATTGGAGAAAAATGTGGTGGAGCCCATAAACAAACTTGGACCCCACACCATGACTGTGCTGTTAAACTGTGGACCCCATGATGTAACAGAGACAAAGACACACTCAGACAATGTATGGGGAATAGAAGAAAGAGAGGATTTCCTGTGAAGGAAGTGTGTGTGTGTGTGTGTGTGTGTGTGTGTGTGTGTGTGTGTGTGTGTGTGTGTGTGTGTGTTTTATAGGATGTGAAAGAGATATCAGGAGCATCATCACAGACTGTATATAAAGATGGATGTCTGTAGTAGTGATCATTGTATTGAGGCCCCGCCCACACAGCCACCTGACTCAGCTGTCAATCATGATGTGAAACCTCCCTTTTACATCATCCAATAACTAATTAAAACCAAACTGATGAGAAAAATGAACACTTGAACAAACACCAGCGTGATAAGAACGACCTAAAATGACAGAAACATTTATTTGACGTTTACTTTGATGTTTAAGTTTGGCCCATCTGATAACATGGAGGGGGCGGGGCTTATCATCTATATTGCAACCAGCCACCAGGGGGACATCCACATGTTCTGGTCCCCGTCTCTGCAGACACATCGATCTCAGCTCTTCCTCTTCTGGATTCTCCAAACCACATGTGGCCTGTCTGAAGCTAAGCTAGTTCCATAGCCTTACAGGAGTTACAGGAGTTAGCACCAGGATCGCTAACTCTGCAATACCAAGAAATGAGCAGCCTCCCTCCTCCTGTAACTGGACTAAACACAACACAGACAGACTTTCCCTTCAACATCAGATTAGACATCAGACTCTTTTTCAGCCACAAAACAAACAACAAAACAGACCATCAGCTTATAATCACCTCAAACCAACAGGAGCAGTAACGTAGCTGAGCACAGCTGATTACCTTCAGAAATGTACTTATTGTTGTTGACTGAAGTATTGTTACAGTAAATGTTTATAGTATTTAGTGAGTAACCTCACAGCTGAGTGAGTTATGTTACACACACACACACACACACCTGATACCATTATCTCACATGAACAGACCACATGACCCTTCTCCCTTTATTCTTAGATATTCTTAGTTTGATTGTGTTTTGTTTTGTTTTGTCTAATTGTGTAAATAAATACTTCTGTGAATGCTGATTGTAAGTCTGAGTGTGACGTCAACACAACCACAAACAAACTGAACTGATTCACCTGTAATCAGGACAGGTGGACAGGTGGACAGTGTGACATCACACACTGTTGGATCATGTTAAATAAGACATGAAGCGTTTTCAGTCTGCAGGTCAAATTCATCCAGAACTCACCTGGAGACTGTAGCTGTAGTGCCTCCTGACGGGGTTCCTCATGGTGCTCGACTCTCTCAACGTGCTCGTATGTGTTGGGGGCGTGGCTTGATATCTGATGGGGTTTGTGGGTGTGGCCTGAGTCCAGGGCGAGGGGTGCAGTGTTGTGCTGTTTGTCCTGGTATGTGCTGCCGTACAGCCTGCTGACGGTGACGTACTTTTGGTCGTTCTGTTCTCGGTTTGGATCGACGTGCTGCTGCTGGAGACGCTCCTGAACAACTGAAACACACGACAGAAATACAGTCAGAAATGTGGAGAATAAATAAATAAATGTAGAGAATAAAGTTAAAATATTGAGAACAAAGTTGAACGTTCAGTATTTATATAAGATTTTTTTTTAATTATAAGAAATAAGAATAATATTTATGTGTGTTCTTTACAAGTGAAAACATGTAACCAGGATACTCTAAAAAACTACTGTACATGAACACATCAGTGGCTGTAAGTGACTGTAGCGCCACCAACAGGTGAAGTATTTTCCTCATCCTGTGAATATGTTGTCTGAAATGATTTTCCCTCCAGAATCACCACGAGGCCTCTCTCGTTATCCTGAGGATGTCTCGTATTTATTATTTTCTTTACCGTGTTTACACTGACAACATGTTTGTTGATCAAACGGATCAACAGGACGTCAGGCAGACAGGTAGAGGGAGAGACAGAGGGGCTGATGGGAAACAGGCTGATGTATTTGGGGATTTCTCGGCTCCGTTTCCTCACTGTTTTGTTTCATTGTTAAACTCTGAGTCGGTGAGCGACAGCAGGAACACGGAGCTCCGTATCAGTGACCTGCAGTCAGCGCAGAGGGCACAGAAACACGTGAGCGTGGACGTGAAGACGAGGACGTCCTGCAGCGTCATCAGATCTGTTTCCGTCATCAGTTTCTTCTCTTCAGCTCTCAGCTTCAGATTTCTTCTGCTGCTGTTTTCATTCAGGTTTTTAAATCTGATCTTCCTGAACTCAAACCTGCCGACGCTCCCGTTTCTCCACATTTAAAACTTTATTATCAATAATCTTCACACATGGATCCATATGTTTTATATGTTTGACTGATGCAGTCCTACATGCATTTAACCCTCAGTTTAAAGGAGCAGTTCACCACTAAATCAAATATGTTGCTGCTTATTTAGATAGTTTTGGTTTGAGTTATGTAGTTTTGGAGATATCAGCTGTACAGATGTCTGACTTCTCTACATTATAAATGGACCCGATTACTCTGGATAATCCACAGACGTCGCTGTGAGCAGTTTCACACAGGAACTATTTTCTTTTCTGGTAAAAATAAAGTAGTTCTGGTAGATTCCACTGCAGAAATAAAGTAGTTCTTACATGAAAATACTCACAATAAAATCTGTGGATAATTTTAATTAAAAGTGCCACATAACTGTTGGCATCTAGTTCCATTATAGAGGAGAGAAGTCAGACATGTGTACAGCTGAACTCTACAAAACTCTGCAGCTCATAACAAAACTGTCTGGATGGATAAACAGTACTACAGCTGAGAGGAAAAATATACAGCTTTTGATTTAGGGTTGAACTGTCCCTTTAATAATTTGAATATGAAATGCTGAGAGCAGGTCTGAGGTACAGGAACATGCACACCTTCTATTTGAGTTAATACACGAGCAGCGCTGCAGTGTGCAACAGACCAGGTGAAGGTGAATATAGATCAGCAGGTGTGGTGATGATTAAATATTCTCAGCCAGACGTCACAGATCTCAACGAGACCTCAGGACGCGTCGCACATCACCACAGACCAGCAGCCAAAGACAGACGGAGTTTGATTCTCCATCAGTACTTATTATAACAACTGATTTATGAATTTCAGCTCGTGTATGATCAGATAGATCAGTAATCGATGTCACACAACAGGATGTTTGAGGCATAAAACTTGAGCAGCTCTGATGTTATTGTGCTTTTATTAATTAAAGTTTCATGTTTATAAATGTGTCTGTAAACAGACTCTGTGGTCGAGGACGTGTTGATTTTGACTCAAACAAACTATTTAAACGTGTGTTTTCCTCTGAACCTTCAGCAGTCGTCTCTGACCTGCGTGGACGTCCAGGAGGTGGACACATTAACAGAAACACCTGCTGCAGGTGTGACCTGACAGGTGGTGATGAGTCACTCTTTGTATTTGAAGGTGTTCCTGTTATTGTGTCCACCAGGATCGACTCCTGTCCATGATTTAATTACATCGACCTCAGCTCGCAGGAAGTCGGTTCAATCGGAGGCGTGGTGGGAGCGGACTGTACCATGTCGAGGGGTGTGTGTGTGTGTGTGTGTGTGTGTGTATGTGTGTGTGTGTGTGTGTGTGTGTGTAAAACAGCCTCTTTGTTTGTCTTTCTTTGTTCAATCGAGCCTCTAAAGGCCAAAGGTCT
>JAJHUR010135565.1:18638-41045 GCA_027495735.1 Lutjanus campechanus | reverse complement strand
CTGTTGTCCACCATCAAGAGCAGCGGTAGGTCGATACGTTTCACAGTGCCTTTGATAATTCCTTAGATCCACCTCATGTAACTGACTCCCACCATGCAGCTGCCCTGAATACACACACGTGCGAATACATCAGAAAGACTACATTACTATAATATTTTATAGGTGGGTGCATTAGAGCAGATGTTTTTCATTCAGCCACAACCTGTGAATGAAATTGTTGTTTTTTTTAATGGAGCTGAATAGAGCTATTTTAAAAATTAATTATTCTGAGTAATTTTTTAAGAAAAAAAAGTCCAAATTCTCTGATTTGACCACCTCAAATGTTAATATTTTTAGACTTCTATGACAGTAAACATCATCTTGGGCTTTGAGAAACGATTAACCACATTTTTCACTATTTTCTGACATTTAGCAAACAACCAATCAGTTACTCAAGAAAATGATCATAATCGTGAGTTACAGCCCTACGTTTTAATCTTAATATTGTGACATGAACATGATCCTGGTAATGATCCTGAAATAGTTTCGAAATAGAAGTTTTGTTTCTGGGAACACTGCTATAAAATTGAATCACATCATGTTGGCAGGATACAGGGTGCAGCAGCCCACATCCAGCACAGTTTCACAGGCTGCATGTCATCCACAAGGTGGAGCAGTTCAGTCAGTTGTACACCTGCCAGCCCCTGCCATTCATGAGGAGGGACATTCACAGCAGTGTCAGTTTATTCATGCAGATTAATACTAGTGCCAACTGAGAGCAGAAGCTTCAGTTTTTTTTATTTTTTCAAAAGCAATTCAAGCAGGAAAGACCCTCTCTTCCTCTTCAAAGTAGCTTGGCAGACAGTCCTGGACGATAAAGAACATACTGTGGCACTCAGAGCTGCGTGATCTCTCCACTGTTACCACTATGCAGTAGAAAATATGCTTCAGTTTACAAAAAAACAAAACAAGAACAAACAAACAAACAAAAACAAACAAACCAAACAAAAAAAACAGATGCAGCTGTAGTGGTCACAGTTTGCAGATGGCACAAGTAACATCTGCGCTGCAGCTGTGCAGTGATGATACTGACTGGGACTGCTTTTAGGAGCTTTGCATCACTGCTGCATCATCATCATTTTATGTGGCCCACAGGAGTTTTCAAAGAATATGTGTTTAATACAATTCTATGCATGTTTGTGCTTAAATGGAGACAAGCTTGCATGTTTTCTTTTTCTCATACTACTTTCTATAAGCCTATATAATTATTTTTTAAACTATAATCCTGTAGTTATTCCCGTGAAAGTCTGCTTGCCATTATTTTTCCTAGATTTCTGCATTTAGAGCTAGTTATGAAGTTATCACGGAAACCAATAATAATCAAATGCAAATATATATAATAATGAGTAGATACATTAATAGAGCCTTACATTTACAGCCGACCCTTTGAGGATAATCGTAATGCTGATGCAGCCCAGGATGAAATTGAGGTTGACCCCTTTGCTCTAGAGAATTAAAAGATTAAATCTCAAAGCACCATCATTTCCTGTTCCGTAACTCACCAGGTTCCAGAGGCGTGTACTGTGAGCTGAGGCAGAGCGATCGGAGGATGCTCGACTTCTACAATAAACTCTGCTCCTTCAGACCCCTAAAAATTGCCGGCCTACCTCAAGACATTGTTGCCATGGGAACAAGCCTGTGAACAAGATCAGTCACAGGGATCTTCTTCTGGTTTGAAACATTTTGAGGTCCTGTGATACGACTGTTGTGAATAATTGCTAACTTTGTGGCTTGTCAGACTGAAATGTTGTGATTTCTCATCAGTTTATATGATTACTTGTGTAATTTTGGTTCCATCATTTCATCTTTTATCAGTGCTCCTTCATGACATTAGTCAAAGAAATGCTAAATTAAACTTGCGCAACAAAGTACAATGTACAATGATGAAAAGTGTAATGTAATACTACTGATTTATAGACATAAAAACTGTAAAATGTATAGTGATTATTTTTTAGATAAACGTGTATACAAGCTGAAGTTTCTCATCTGTTGCATATATCAGACACTTCACTGTTGGCGGCAGACACATTAAAAAAAAAAGACATGCGACAAAACATTCAAACAAGAGTAAAGATTTTAATTACTTGTTTTCTGAGGATACAAAAGAAGTATATGAACTGTTAATCTTTAAATAAAATAGCTGGTGTTTCACTTGTGCTCTGGCTTGAGAGGCAAACTATTCAATTCATTAACATGTGAGACTGAACCAACATCTGAGGTGGACCTGCTGAGACAAACCTGTCAATCACATGTAGTTTATGAAGTAGAAGTTGATATGCATGAAATGACTGGACCCTTTACCTCAATATAAATCTAAAAGCAGAGTTCAGTGTGTTGAGGTAAGATAAAACACAAAGCAATGCGTTAAGTTTAATATTTCAAGTAATTTAAGGACATTCATTTCTATTATTTGAAATGTTTTTATCCCGTCTCACCTTGTTCCCCTGAGAGTCTGACCAGCAGAGTTTGGCTGCAGGAGAGGAGATTCACATTAACCCGAGGCCTGTACTACAAAGCAGGATTTGGGTTTAGCGAGGTAACTTCAGGATTAATTCTGACTTTATAGTGTTATGACGGTGGTTCTATTTTTAATCAGGGTAAATCGGCATGGTAACTTGTGCTGAACACCGAACCAGTTCCAGAGCAGTTTATGTTTGAGATAAGAGATCAACGCGTACAAAGGCACTGTCCTAAGACCTATCAATTCTCCAAGTAAATCTTATTATAGAGTGCCAAGTATCACAAAAGAAGAAGAAGATCCCAGAGCTCAGTGAATCTCAGTGCGCGGATCATTATATTTATTTTTTAATTTGCCCCCAAGTCTGTTTGACACTGCCAGGGTTGTAGCTGAAAGAATAAGACTGGAATTGTCCTACATGTTAGAGATAATGTGCAGTGATCAGGCCATTATTTCAAAATAATAACCCGCTCACTATAGGTTATCCTGCTTATTACACCGCTAAAAATCAATAATTTAGCACAACATATTAATATATGATGATTTTATTGCTCTACCAGAGTCTAGGATCAGAACTGCATCCACAGCAACACTCAGTTATTAATAGCAACCGTCTGCTATTTAGAAAATACAGATCTTAGTATGCTGTAATTAAAATCGAGTAATTAATCAACTATTTCTTTATGCACAAGTGGAAGAATGTGCTGTTTTCGGACTCTCAAAAGTGGTAATACGCTGTGTTTTTTCTCTTTCATTATCATAATAATGAATATCATCATAACTGAATATCTGTGTTTTGGACTGACAAAAAAATAAATAAATAAATAAAAATTTCATGACATGACCTTGTACTTTGAGAAACTGGGATGGTCTTTTTTCACTACTTTCTGACATTTGATATTACATCCCTAGATTAAACTTGACAATTAGCTTTGGTCTTTGCGGTCATTTGATAACCACTAATAAATAAAACAATTTGTATATGGGCAAGTAAAAAATTACATTGGGCAAATAAATTTCCCTGACTGGGCAAGTGAAAAAAACACCGTTAACGTTGAACCTTGAAAAGTAATTATGGTAAGACCTGCTCGAGCCCAAATGAGGAGGCAGTGATGTTATGAGACTCTGCTGCCAGTAAACTTTTCCATGTTGTGATTGGTCTGATGCAGCAAGCGGCACCCCGTTTATGTGAAAATGCTCTCGACTGGGGAAACCCTGGGTTGACTTATCAAGTTGTTGGCCACCGTTGTGTGACCCCTTAACATGACTGCTGCTGTTAGGTTTATTGAAGCCAGATAACTACAACAATATCCTGGGTATGTTGAATCTGCTTTGCAGTACAGGCCTCTGTTGTTTGAAAGGCTGATGGCTACAGATGTACCAAGTGTTTTTTTTACCCAGACTGCTCTGGAATATCAGCTGTGACGAATCAAACCATGATGTTTAAATAAAAGTATCAATCTACCAGCACTGATATGAAGCAGTACATTAAATAAATATTATCAGGTGGTGACTGACGAGTGACAGCTTCTGTGTGACTGGTGTGTGTAGCTGGTCACAGACTGGCTGCCTAAATCAGTCGCACAAAAACTGAGCTGGTCAATCAAAGGTAGTCTTCCTCCCCTGCTGGTGGTGTAGCATTCTCCATCCTTTTACCTTCTCTTCCTCCAAAATATATTACTAAATAATTATGAAATATATAACTTTGGGTCATACAATATTATTGCACAGTAGGACTAAGAGGGGAATGTAATGTTTAGGACTCAAAACAACAACCGGGTCGCGTGTATACAGTCCACTTTTTAATCCTCTGAATCACGGAGGAGGCCCTGCAGATGTTGCCTTTAGGAACGTAGGCACTTTCCACTGTCTGTTTGTCCTGGTCAGATGAACTCCAGCCCTTCATACTTTACATCCCCTATCTTTGTCTCAGGCATCAGCACCCGACCATCTAGTGTAAATGCAATGATGTATGTGGCGATCCTGCCTGCATCCTCCTCAGACTTCAGGGCCAGAATGATCTGATCATCCGTGTCTGGGACAAATTTAAATGAGGAGAAGCCATGGGTCGGGTTGAGCGGCCCGACGTGCCGCACTGATACGTAGCTGAAGTCTGCAGGGCAGGACAGGAGGAGGTTGGTGGCACGTCGCTCGTCTGCCGTCTCTTCATAGTGCTCGTGACTGGCACGGCGAGGGAGGAAGAACCAGTGCTGGAGACGCTCACTCCATGCTGCTGATTCATGGATAAGGTAGCCTACAGAACAAGAAGAGAGGTCAAAAAAATGAATTAGAAGGCAAAGAATTACGTGTGGAAATATGAGTGCCAATCATGGGTGCAATTCACACTTTTAAAATGCTCTTTTCTTCCCTGGTACCACAGTTTAGTTTGTATGACTCTATGAACAGTGTCCTCTAACTGTCCAGCAGCCAAAAACCAGATGAGAGAAGCTCATAAAATAAGCTTTAAAAGTGCAGCTTTTTCTGTCCTGGGTTTTGTCTCTCAGGCTATATGCAAGCTGCATACACTCAGAACTGAAAAAAATCTGACTCCTCTTTTGATTTACAGATTATTTTCTCCTAGATATAAACTAAAATTGACCAACAGTCAGAGATAAAGCACCAAATAACAATGTTTTTTAGTAAAAAGTGCAATACAACATTATCCTCCAATAAATTTAAATGTTATTTTCAATATGGTTAATGCAATTCTAACACAAAACACAAAAAAATCACTTCATGGTTTTATTTATTTACTTCTGAATTAAAGAACCCCTGATGTTTCACAAAAAAAATACTCCCTTGGTGCCAATAAGAGGATGTGATACCAATTCAGACATTGTTACGTGTGGACAGGACTAAAAGGAAACAAAGAAAACTAAACGATATTAGTCAGAACCTGGTGGCTGGATCCCTGTAGCGCTCCGCAGGGCGTTGTAGTACGGTACCCAGTTCTCATGCTCCACATCGCCATGGTAGCCAACAACTTTGACCCACTCTGGGTTGTTGTTGACGACTTCCCCAGAGGTTGTGGTCCACTCCTTCCCCAGGCCGCCAACGTACAGATGCTCATCCTTCACGGTCAGCCACTCTGCCTTGAATCCTTCACACAAAACAAGGTCGGCATGTGAAACTATCACCAACCTTTCCAAAGCCACGTAGTCGCTGTTGTTTTTGTGTTGCCAGTGGTTTTCTACTGATGTTCCAACTGCAGTGCACAACACACATTGACAAAATCTACAAAAGGCTGCCTTGGCTGCCTTTGGCTAGGACTGGGCAATACGTCATTATTATACTGACATCATAATACAAAACTAGTTATCATCTTCGATTTTGTATATCATTATATTGTGATATGGCATAAGTGTTGTCTTTTCCTACTTTAAAAGGCTGCATTACAATAAAGATGATGTAACTTTCTGAACTTTCCAGACTAAGTGTTGTTTTAGCTGTTGTATTATTTACCTTTGCCCACTTAGTCATTGTATTCACATTACTGATGATTATTTAACTAAAATCACATTGTCTAAACTTGTGTAAACTCCTGTGAATGATAAGTCTCAATCAGCATATATTTGAGAATGAGCCCTTTCACTGACGCCCACTCAAGAACAGGGGCAGAAGGGCCAGACAACTCTGATCAAAGGGCATTAACCTATTTTTTTAATGTAAATCTCATCACTGGCATTGCAAAGTTCAGGATGACTTAAAACAGAAGGTAGCAGTTTGAGCTCCAACCATGAGGTCAAATTTTTTTTAATTTATTAAGAAATGTCAATACTAATACCAACATGGATGTGTTTCATCACAGTATGGTGATATAATTTAATTCACAGCTCAAAAACATGTGTAAGTGTGAAAACTTAGATTTTAAACAAATCAGTATATCACCTTGCTAACACTATCACAATATATTGTATTGTAACCCCTGTGCCATGATAAGATATCGGTTAGGTTCTTGCCAATACACAGCCCTGATGTCTGCACGATTTAAGAATTTACTGTATGTTATTTTAGAAAAAAATTGTATATTGAGCTGTATATTGTATATCATGGAATAGCCAAAAAAGAGAAAATAATCATAAGCCATATCAACCAGCTCTAATACAATGCAATGGAGGTAAGATGTCTATTGGCGACTGACCTTTGGAGACTGAGCCATCACCGTCAGGCAATATAACCCAGGGGACGGCCTGGTTGCCCTCGATCCGGTACACCACACCTGTGCGGTCGTCCACACTGTACAGATGACCGTTGAACACCACCAGCTCAGAGAGTTCCATACCTGCAGCAGTTAGTCAATCAAACACTGAGTTAATGCACATACTGATGAGACAACACAAACACGGTCAACGTATACAATGAATAACAGATCAGTGTGTGTGCATGTCCCTCTACCTCGTCCTTTCTCAGCCAGATGACTCTCCAGAGTGACCATCTCATCGTCCCACTCTACCTCCAGTCTGTCAGCGCTATCAGAAACAGTCAGGTAGCCTCTTTTCATGTAGCTGAACCACGTCTGATCCTTAGAGCTGCGAGACGCCGTGTCCAGGTCTGCGATCACACCAATACGGTAACGGATTCCGTGCTTCGTTCTCTCTGGAGGACTTAACGGGTATGTGTCATTGTAAGGTTTTTCCCTTTTCTGGTGGCGGGAGAGGCTTCGTGCAGTTTGTCTGTTAGTGTCCCTGAAGATGTCATCCTCACCCCCACTGTGCAAATGCAAACTGTGAACCCTGTTGCGGTAGTAACCTCTGGTAGCAGTGTCTCTGTCCCCCACTGTCCGGTGCAGGTAAAGCATGAGCACTAAAGCCAGCAAAGTGGCCACAGTGATCGCCCGCCATTTAGGGTGAAAGCGCGAGTCTGAGGTGGTTGCTTGTGTCATGGACGCCAAGGCCAAGGGGAGGCCTCGGACGGCAACACCAAAGGAGGTCATGGGAGTATTGTCTTCATCCTCACTGTCAAGATTGGACTGGGGGTGATGACCGCTATGGCCTGGGATTGAGCACAGAGAGGCACATTATGAAAAACACATGATGGAGGATGTGGTATGAAAAAACTTTCAAAAATTTCAAAAAATGTAAAACAAGAAGACCTGTGATTGTTTTCAGCTGCCCAGAATCAAATCACTATTTGTGACTGCTTTGTACTGTTACTTTCATCAAAAATGTTTATAAAGTTGGATGAAAAAACACTGAACACAATAGCCGGGGAGGATGAAAGAATCAACATGGAGGAGGAGAACAACATGTTGGAAAAAATAGGCTGTTGTTCCTATTGTACTTTGTTCACAACAGAGCTTTGTTGTGCTGTTCAGACAAAACCTCCAATATGCATACTGAGTAGGTAGCGGGCACGTCCTACTTCCTCAGGACCACAAGCCTATAATTAACCTCGCTCTGTTCTGCTGTTGATGTCAGATTATTTTGTCCTCATGAGCCACAAAGATTTTTGTTTGTACACTGAAATTGCGTATCATTAGTGTGTGTGAAAAACATCCAACTCAAGTTTCTTAGAGTGATTTACTTGTTTTTACTTGAGTCAGAGTTTCCCACGGTGTTTTATAACAGATGTGGGCTCCTTCACATGAAATAAACACCTCCACTAACATCATTAAGATGAATACAGTACAACTTTGAGGGCTACTCCAGCAATTTAGTATTGTACTTCCATGAAGTTGGGGGACTCACAAGAGAAAGACAGGTCGAAATCAAAGCAGCAGAAGTCAAGATATTCTGACTTTCAAGCTCTAAGAAAACACACTGGACCACACTTCCCATATTGCAAGTTGATGGTGATGACCCCCTAACTAAACATCCACATGCTGTGAGGTGGGTGTGCCTTGGGAGTTTGTAACAATTATAAATTCTTATTGATATACAAAACTTATGCATTACTTGTTGATTTTTTTTCCTTTATTTGCATGCACTCATTTCCAAATACAAAGCCAACTCTAAACCCAAAAATTTCCTTCAAAAACCTGGGATTCACTTTGAAGGATGACAGTGAATCCAAGTTTTCACCATTTGTGCAGCTGCTACATGGTGGGAATTATTAGACTGTCTGTCTCTCCTCCTCCTTTTTCAGTTCCATTACCTCATTTTTAATTTTTCTTACCTGTCTGGTTTAAATGGGTGTGTTGCTGCTTTGATGCAGTGATTAATTATTAGATTTTTTTGTGGATACATATTACATGTGTTATATACAGTAGTTGGAGTTGCTGTTGTAGTATTCCAGTACACCCAGTAAGTAAATGTAATGAACAGGTCATCTAAATAAGTTTAATACCTGTGATTTCACAACCACCACATCTAAATTTGTGCAGGAAATGTGAAGATGATCATGGGATTCACTAAGAGAACACATGGATGTCCAAACAAGTGAACTTTGGTATATTTTTCTCTTTAGATTCATGCAGAGTTGGTTACAATGAGCAATTGCCTACTTTTGAGTTATAAATGGGCTTTTCAATCAGAGATATAGGGCTGGTATAACATGGCATCAGACACCCTGCCAGTTGAAATACGAGAGCTGTGCTTGTTTTGTGCGCCAAGGTGCCCCTCAGCCTTTCTGCTGTCAAGGGCAACCAACAAGTACAATAAATAAGCTTAAGCATAGTTGAGGCTGAGCTCCCTAAAACTACCAGCACCGAGTCATGTAATAATGTTTCTACCAGCTTAAATGACTGTATATTTAACTGGATGTGCCAATAAATTGCACCTTTTTCATGTTTTCATTGCTATCTTCTATTGGTCCAGCACCTGCCTTAAATGGTATTTGGATGCATGAAAATGCTATGTACTGACCAATATTGTCTCTTCTTACAGGCCTATCACTCCACACCACATTTTGAAACATTAGGTCCCTTTAATAGTCCATGTTCAAAAAAGTAAAAAAAAAGAAAAAAGGCCATAATAATTCCTGTGCCTACAATACCAGGCCCATCTGCCAACAGTGGCTTTAGAGTGGTTGCTTTGACATCTGAAGTAATGAAGCGTTTCAATAAAGTCTTAGTAAACATGCTTAACACAGATGTGGTTTCATGCATGGATCCTCTTCAGTTTGCTTTCCTGTACTCTACCCCAGGCATCAGTGTGACACACCTCATCAACAAACAAAAAACATTTGGAGGACCCCAAGGGTTATACACGTGCTGTATTTGTGGATTTTAGTTCAGCTTTTAAATTAACATTCAGAATATTAAGTGTTACCTTCAGGCAGAAGATGCAAATGCAAGAAAATGCAAAAGCAATGGCTTCAAGCTTTCTTTCCCTCCAAAGTCACTACTCAGTAGACAACCAGCTCAATCCTCACTTATGTAGCATCCCTATACTTATTATAAATTATGTTGTTTTTTTATGATCCATTCCTAATTTCCACAATGTCTATGTACTTATATCCCTATCTCTCAGGGCATGTGCAATATTCTACAATATCTTTTAATTAGCCTATACCTTTTTTATGTATTTTACACACCTTTCTATTGTTGTATGCATTTAGCCTCTAGCGAGGTAAAGTCCCTCCCCCTCCAGTGGACCACCAGTTTCATTCCTAGATTGCTAAACTTATATTTTGGGAAAGAGACTCAACAATCAAACATCTTCGAACTGTGATTAGTCAAAGTCTCCCATCTAAAGTTAGATTTTCTAAAGCCTGAAACCAAGCCAAGAGGAGGAGCAGAAGTCTAGTTTTCTCTCAGACCACTTAAAATATGCTTAGAGGTTATCAGGGAACTTTTGCCCAAAGACACCAAAAATAAACTGCCTACCCAAGTTTCCAGTCTACCAGAGCTTTTTCCTGCACATGCAGTACTACAGGCCTTTATTTCTGCAGTTTAAAACGCAATTTCCTGAAAAAGTTAACTACTTTCCTAGCAATTACAAATGATTGCTTGAGATTCAAATGTGTGATTGTAGCATATTGCATGCAGTTAGCGCAACTACAGCAGCTTCAAAATGAATGGGATCTTAAACAGTGTAGAATAATGCAACTGTAAATTACACAATATGGTAAGAGCTGAAGCAATATTTAGAAGGAATTGAAGCAGCAGAGCACTTATACTGTATAATTATACAGATAAATCACCACTATTTCACAACCCAAAATAAATGTCACAAAGGCATCAACAAAATGTTTGTCTCTGCAATATCAGCCTAAGGGAAACAATGCTCAGTCTGATTCAAAGACCATGTTCTTAAAGTTATTGGTGTAAATATGAACCAGTCTGTAGAAATATTTGCCAAGAGGCAATTTGATATTTCTAAAGTGGACCACATAACCTTACATCACATAGGCTACAGCTGCAAAGCATCACTTTTCCCTTCAGCTGCTCTCTAAACAAGTTCACACTCCTTGACTAACATGCTCTTTAACACACACACACACATTAAATTGGCAAACTCTTGGCCAACAAATAATGCCGTTATTGTCACCAGTGCATGCATGGCTCCTATTTCCCAGGCCTCTACAGCGCATACCCAAATACAACCTCGCTGTATGCTGTATGAAGAATTCAATTATTCACCCTTCCTTCGCCTCTTCTCCCCCGAACACGCTGTAACCATAATGTTGTTCTTCTTCACACGCATAATAAACTCCACGTCCCCTCAGCCCTCTGTCCCACATGAATAACTGATCTCTATCTCACCAAGTCTCCTCCTTTCCTCTCCGTTACACAATCTCAAGTTTCTACTTCTCATCGCAGAGCCAAGAAAGAAAGCCAAGCTTTGTTAAAACAAATAAAAATTAGGTCGATCAGGAAGAACAGGTTGGGATGGAAACCAACCCTGCAAAGGTGTTTGAAGATAAGTGGGATGAAGAGAAAATAAGGCCCTGTGAGCAATTACTAATTAGTGGTGGTGAACACTTTGAATCTTGAACAATGAGTTTTGAAACCAGTTTTAATAGTCGAGGTTGCACTTACAATGAGTCCTGAACAGTGTTTTTCAAGTGTGGCTGGCTGTTAATTCACAATATATAAACCCTAATCCCCTGGACACCGTTAATACACAAAGTCCCCCTCAAGTTTCATGCTCACTGTGTCATTTAAGGTCACAACATGGGCAGTACCAACTTCCAGATGCCTGTGTTTGTGTGTGTGTGTGTGTGTGTGTGTGTGTGTGTGTGTGTGTGTGTGTATGTGTGTGTTTCTCTGTTCAAAAGGTTTGCCATGTGACCTACTGCTTTTTGGTACTTCTTAACTCTGGCACTAAGTCTGAAAGAATAGTCAATCAACAGAAAATGAAGGATTCCCTATTCCCTATTATACTATCAAATTAAAATCTTAACTCTTTTAGCTTTTCCTGGAGTTTTCAATCATGTCTCATGGTCTCCATGGGTGGGTGGAGTTTGCTCAGTTGTCATGACAATATTAGGAGGAGTGGTGAACCTTACTTCTTTTTTTCCCCTCAATACTGTTTTC
This sequence comes from Lutjanus campechanus, assembly GCA_027495735.1. NCBI lineage: Eukaryota > Metazoa > Chordata > Actinopteri > Lutjaniformes > Lutjanidae > Lutjanus > Lutjanus campechanus. Next base: position 29,130 of record JAJHUR010135565.1, on the reverse strand, counting down.
ATGCTCTAATTATTTCCTTTTTGTCTTTGAATTTTATTTGCCAGTAGGGCAAATAATAGCAATAATTATTTTCATTATCGATTAATCTGCTGAATTTTTCTCGATTATTTGATTTGTTGTTTCATCAATAAAATGTCAGAATTTTTTTTAATAAATGATCAGTTTTTCCCAAAACCAAGATGTGGTGTCATCAAATGTCTTGTTTTGTCCACAACCCAAATATAGTTAGTTTATGGTTTAGTTTAGTATTTAGTTTTTTGGGGTTTTTTTGTCCTTAATTTGTCAAAATAGCTGGCGATTAATTTAATAGTTGACAACTAATCAATTAATCATTGCAGTCATCTTTGCCAGATACAGCATTGCCAGAAATGTCTCAGTATCTATTTATGGCATTTTAATGTATTTCACTCTAAACAGATGTCAGCTTAAGCTAAATAAACCTGGTTAAACAGATTCACCATTAATGAGAGAGCTCCATCATAGTGTAAATGTTTGCATGCCTTCGGTTGATTTAGTCTGACCTTTAGTCACAAGGAGGAAATCACTGAAAATCATAATAAATCCCATATAAGTCAACAAAAACCCCAGATTTTTCTATTAACAAATGGTAACTCATAGTATGTTTGTTAAGTGTACAGAAGATGCAACAGTTGCAGACAGACCGTTGACAAATCACTTACCTCAATACTAACCAATAACGTTACAACAGCTTAGGACCCATTTATTACGGTACTGTGAGTTGACAAAAAAAAAAAGAAAAACTGTAGTCCTTGTCCTGATAAGTGCCCACCTGGGTGAGGCTGTAAAAACAATTCTGCTTTGTTAAATGCTGTTACCTCCACTCGGCTGCTCGAACACACACAGACCTGCCTGTGTTCACAGATGGCCACGAAGGCAGAGAGATGTTAGGAGTCGCTAGCACCCGACAACACTTGTAAACTTTGACCGGCTGCCATTTAAGTGAACAAAACGTCAAAACATTGAACTACTTTAATCACACGAAAGTTGAAGGGTTTGACGTCGACTTCTTTGAGCATAATAGAGATGTCAGACAGGCAAACTACAAGAATTGGAAACACACCGGTTCCATTTAAACAAGTTAGCCATGATGCTAACGTCCGCTAGCAGCTAAGCTAGGGCTCGCTAGCATTAACCTTTCCCATGCTAACATTGGTATTAACCAACAAGCTTAGTCATTGGTCCTGACCCTGCACTGAGTTAAGAGTTTATGTGGTTATCATTTCATGACTGTTGAAGCCGTGTGGCTTACCTGGTACCGAGAGTCTTCCAGTCCGCCTGCCTGGTCATATTTGATGGACTGTTTAGTTAACGTTAGCAGTTTATCAGCGTTTAGCTCCTCCTGCCTGCAGACTGTGAGCCAACTGAGCTGATGGTCATCAACGGTCAACTCCCACAGTCTGTCAAAAACTTCTCCTTCAGTTCTAAAAAACTTGACTACTGATATACAAGGTATATGTGGTATATAAACGTATAATTTCAAGAAATAAAATCTAGTCTTTAACGTTCAAAGCGAGACAAACGTTTATGAATAACGGGAAAAATTACTACTGGGAAAATTCCTAAATTCATGTGAACGCTCCCTCTAGTCGGACAACAACTCGGAAAGTCGGCGAAAATTGTGCTACACGAGTTGCCGAGTTGTTATTTTTGAAGTCGTATGTGCAGAAATATAGAGAACAAGAGTAAATGTTTGGATGGTAACTTTTATTCTTTCACGTATTGCATTACATTTTGGTCACATGTAATTTGCAATGTAGTATTACGTTGCTGTCCACATAGGGTAACCTAAATTAATTAACTCTACACTAGTATTCCCTACTATTATTTGTTATTTCTACTGTACGACTTAAAAGCACCTGAAAATACCAAAGTCGGAATAACGACCTCCCATTGTCAAACTGGGACCATCCGAGAGCACATGATAAGGGCCAGAAAATAGGGCTCCAAGGTAAAAATGTACTGTTGGGCATTGACCACCCCTATTAATTATATGGTCTGAAGTTAGTGTACTCTCATTGATATCTCATTGAATCAGCATCTTTCTTAAGCCCTATTCACACAGATCTTGTATTATCAGGGCACCTTGTGGCATTGCTTCAGGATTCCCCAAATATGATGTCAAGACTGAGAATTTAGGAGCAGAGCATCTGTTCTTCAGCATACAGTTCAGCATATAGTTTAGAATTGTTCCCCACTTTCTGCATGTGTTACAATCCACATTTGTAGCCGTCATCATCATTCATTTTAAATATCAATATGATTGATCTCAAAGCACTGCTGTTGCTGTTCATACTGATGAGCCGCAATCCAATTCAACGTTCAGTTAAATAATAGCACAAAGCAGAAAAAAAATACAGCCTTGATTCACCAAGATGCCAATTCAGACAGGATCATTTGCAGTGGAATTTTTACATTACAAATTCTGGAAATGGCAGATTCGCATGAAATTAAGATCACACACACAACCTTGGCAATTCTAATAAATTACTAGCCGTCCCCAGGTAATACTGGTGCGAATAGGGTTTAAGTTTTAACCTCACATCATAACCTTCAGAAAGCTAGGATTTATTGCAAGTTCGTTCTTTTAGATTGTATTAGTTTTAGCTATACCCACCAGCCAGTCAGCACTCCACGGACAGAACAATCTGCTAGCCTTAGTTTTCTGCGTCACTTTATGACAATCTGATTAGATACAACTTTATTTTTGATTTTGTGTACTTTAAAAGACAAGCGTGTAGAATTTAATGACATCTAGCAGTGAGCTTGCAGATTGCAAGCACATTGTCTCACCCTCCCTTCCCAAGCATTTAGGAGAACTAATGGCGGCAGCGAAACTTCCACAAAACGCAAAAGGCCGTATCTAGAACCAGGGTTTGGTCTGTCTATTCTGGACGACTGTAGAAACATGGCGGCCTCTGTGGAAGAGGACCTACACTCTGCCATATTCTGCCAGTAAATCCCCATCAAGCTTATTTGGGAGCAACATGCACCTACTTGCTACCTTGACAAGACGATCAAATTACATCATTCTATGTGCACACAAACATAAACAACAGTCACCCCAGAAATTGTCAAATATAAATATTTATTGTGATGATTCTCTTCATAATCTACAATCATGGTTAACAGAACACTGTGTTTAAATTATAATGTAAACAATTATTTAAGATGCTAGGCTGAGGGCGGTGAGTAACTGTGCGCGTCTGCTAAATTTAGCCACATTTTTTCTTTAAAAATATGTGCATTTGATTATCAGTATTCTTCTATCACATCAGGATAGGAAGTGCAAATATAAAGTTTTCATTCGCAACATTTATCAAGTGTGGATGACACATTAAAGTTCCCTGGATGAGATATCAGCATTGTGGTGGTTACCATAAAAAGCTACATTCACTTTGTATAAGTCAACTCAACATGATTCTTGTCCTATCCATGGACTTTGAGTGGTGGTGCAGATTGTCACAGGAAAAGAAAACACAAAACAGACAGACCCACCCTTTTACAAAACACTGGAAATATGCCAAAACAAACCATCATCTCTGTAACTTTTTTTTTATGCCACTGGAACAATATTTCCTGATGATAACATTGTGCACTACGGCCATTAAATAATGTGTTTACAACTAAATGTGAGCAGGTTTACTGTAGTATCATTTGCAAAAATCAGCAGCCTTGAAGTGAGTCAGTTTTAGGCACACATTCTTTTTTCACAACATGATAGTGTGGTTGGAACATAATGAAGCTTATTATTCTGACAGCATGATCTACAGGGAACAGACATATAACTAATGAAACAGTCAAATAGACAGTCAAAACAATCCATGCCACCCTCTTGCTGATCATCAAAATGGACATTTACCAGTGTCCAAACCTGAAATAATGCATATTTTATCAGTTTCAGTGCACAATGACTCTGTTCAGAGGTGTATGTTGATACAGAGGTATGATGACATCAGGGGATGGATCAAAGACCGCCGCCTCAGCTCTTCCCCATCATCTTCAAGAGAAGCTACAGAGGAAGAAATGAATTAAAACATCACCGATGAAATGACAAGAAAGTGTCTACCATGCCACCTAAACATAGGTCAGCCATTTGATGAAAAGGTGGCTGACAGTTTCCAGGATAATATTCTGGAAATCTGCGATTCAAGCAGAATTTTACTATTGTTCCCATCAAGTAAATCTCATTCTCAGAACTTCAAGTTTCCTTTTAAGCACAGCTCCAGGTTATACATGAACATTGTGAGAGAGAGAAAGAAAGAAAGAAAGAAAGAAAGAAAGAAAGAAAGAAAGAAAGAAAGTTTTGGAAAATAGCATCAACATTCATAGTGACCTTTTTCTTGCATTTTGAGCTCCTGTACCTTTGTTAGGTGATACTCCCCATCTACCAGCTGTTCAATGATACTGAAGTGGTCAGTGTTCGCCACATCCTCCATGGTCACATTAAGTCCTGATGCCTCCAAAGTCTTTAAAGAAAGAGGTAAACATATATTAATACACACAACCATTTAAAAAACGCTAACTTGATGCACACTGAAATATAATTTGTCAGTTCGTGAAGTTGCTGAGGTCTAAAAAATGATAAAAAATGACTATCAAAAATAATTCAGACTTGGTGAATGGCAGTAAATTAACTTTTCAGTGTGATCAGTGAACAGCAGAATGGTGTTACAGTAAAATAAGAGGTCACACCAGATCAAGTGCAAGAAAAAAGCACCAAATTTTCTATGGTTCCAAACTCTTGAATATGAAGGTGAAGATCTGTGGCTTTTCTCTGTTTTACCATATTCTACACAGAGTATCTTTGGGTTTTGTACAAATCAAGTGATTCAAAGATGTCATCTTGGGCTCAAGGGTATTATTGTTGACACTATGTTAAATGAACAAAGAATCAAAAAATAATAATATGATTATTAATGATAAAAGTAATAGCTAGCTTCAACCTTAAAAGTTCCCCTGAGGAGTTTTGGATCACTAGTGCAGTCTATTCAAGAGTGGGTTTCCATTTTATTTGTATTGTAAACAAAGATGCTCATGCATGACACATATTCCTGCCACCAGTTTCACGCTATTGTACTGGTTCACATTTGGCAGCAGTAGCACACAGAGAAACAGAAATGTGGCGCACTGACCACTTCTGATTCTTGCTGTTTTTTGTTTTTTTTTGTTTGTTTGTTTTTCTTTTTGTTTTTTTGTATAAAATCCACTATGACGTTTATTTCTCAGCTGACCTCAATGAGTGGTGTAATATTCAAGGTTTTATTATCTATGTGGTGTTAAGTTGATTAAGTCTTTTTTTCTCACTCCATGTTGATCACGAACCTTGCAATACAACACCACTCATGGAGATCGGTTGAGAAATAAACATTATAGTGCTTTTTTTTTGACAGGAAAAATTCAGCTCCCCTGTTTACATGAATTTGCAACACAGGTCGGTCTTCACCTGACGAAAATTGCGGCAGTGGTGATGTAACATCAAACGCCAATGTGACGTCTCCGTCTATGCCGTTCACAGTCATGTCTAAAAGGGAACCCTTTACTTGTGAAACTCTTGTGTACACATTGGTTCTTCATTATGCACCACATTGTAAAAACTAATGATGTTTTATAATGTGACAACACTGTGGTTAAAATCTGGGTAGGTTCAGGGACAGGAAATGCCTGGTTAGGGAACGCTCATGGTTTGGCTCTTTTTATACTTCAAATATACATCAAAATAGTGTTCATGCTCTATCAGCGGCACTGACTTTGTAGTACTCTTCTGACTGCTTGCGAAATTCTGGCGAGTCATTTTCAGCCACAGCTACAACGATTTGGCAGCTGGAGGAGGAGAGTTTGAGCTGAGGGACCAGCTTGCTGGGGCTGTTCCTCACCGCCACCTCCCTGTGAACAGGAGACAACCGGGGAACAGAGGAGTCAAATACGGACTGGCACGACAGACCAGCAAAGGACAATCACACACACACACACACACACAAGGACATTTACACAGATACAGTTCTCCTCCACAAAGACAATCACAATGTTCTAACACAAAATGATCTTTACAGAATGCTCTATAGACAGCTCATTTACACACACACACACACACACACACACACATGAAAACGGATTATTGCAGGATTTCTCAGCCTTTTCTGGATCATAATAATTTTTAGAACTAAACATTTTCAAAACCTCAGCAGTTTTCTCAAATTACCCTGTGAATTAAAAGGACCTCGACATGTAGTAGCCTTAAAATATTATATACAAGTCATAGGTGTTTTGGAAGAAAAAAGAAATGTCAAAAAAATATTTAAACATTATGACTGATATATTTAGAAGCCTCTAACAAACAAATTAGTACATCAAGTAACTCTGGCCCCCAACATCAAGAAACTCTGGATTACAGTGACTAATCAGGTTAGGGAGGGAAATTGAATTATCTGTTTACATGTTTGAAAGTCGGATTACTGTAAAACCAGGTTCATCTGGTCAGTAATCAGATTATACTCCTCCAACAGGTCTCCACCTATTTAGCATTGAACTCCTGTGGTTTGGTCAGTTTAGAACAAAAAGATCAAATCAAAATCAATGCAGCAGAACAAGAGAGATAATCTTTTTCTTCTTCCTTGACAAACACTGGCTCCTACGTTACCCACAATTCAACTCGACTACTAACAGTCCAGTCAAAGATTTGGGTCTTGTTCTAGTAGTGGCTAATGTAGCCTCAACCAGACATGTGGAGCCGGCAGCAGGGGTCTGGTAAGATCACTTCTTTCTAATTCCACATCCAGGGATTTTTTTATTTTACTTTCAAACCTGTAGTCTGAGGCCGACTCAAGTGACATCACTGGAGGCTATTCATCAGATTTTACACAGCTCCATCTGACACTATAAAAAAACTTTATACACTTTTCTTCACACATGGAGTAGTACTCCCCAAGACCTCTACACAGAGTTTGATGTATTAAATCCAGAGGAGTTTCTCTTTAAACAGGGAAAAATAACTGAACAGTTTCATCAGCTTTCCTTGATATTCCAAATTAGAACGGACTGCGTAGAACAGATTAAAAAAAAAATTTGGCAAATGTCAATGTAATAACCAGCTGTAGTTAGTTAGCTTGAGTATAGCCTGACTATACTCACCAAGCCTAAACCTCAGTAATACGTCTCTATGAGCAGAATTCTAGCTTAACATTATAACACAATTAATTGAACTAAAGGTGCAGTTTCATGCACTGCAGTGAGGAACGTACTCTGTCATCTTCAAAGGCTCGTTGACGTAGGTGGACAGGATGGGCAGGAGGTCATATATGCCACTGACAAGGAAAGCACCTGGAAGACAATTAGAGAGAAACAACTGGCAGAGAACAGGTTGCATTTCTCCAAAAGTTGACTCAGTTGTTTCAACATTTCTGGTCCTGCGTTATTTTTTGACATCCCCTCAGTGCAGTCATGACGAGAGTGACTGAGAGACAGAGTGAATGTAGCAGTTAAGAGTATTGTGTGGACAGTTTAGGCAATTCGTCTGTGAATAAATGCTACAACTCTTAACAATAAGGATTGCCCGCATGCCCTGGGAAAGTGAAATGCCATGTCAGGCAAGTAAATCTGGCAATTCACTTGCCTGAGGGGGCAAGCGATTTAAATTATTCAACTATTTTGACAATCAAGTAATCATTAATGTAAAATATCATGCAAAATGGTAGAAATATGGAGATTTCACCTGCTTTTCATCATTTATTATCATATCAAACTAAATATCTTTGGGTTTTAGACTGACAAAACAAGAAATTTAAAGACGCCACCTTGGCCTCTGAGAACCTGGGATGGACTTTTTTTCATAATTTTCTTATATATAAATAAACACTGCAGGCCTATATTAAACATGGCAATTAACTTCAGTCTTTGCTGTCATTACTAACCGCTAATAAAACAATTCGCGGAGGGGCAAGTGAAAATTTACTTCAGGCGAGTAGATTTCTGTCCCACTTGCTTGACCGAAACAAAACCCATTTATGTTGAACCCTACAACTCCTTAAGATTCAAGCCAAGTTCTCATATTTTGTACCCTGTTGGAGGCGGTTAGCTCCAGAGTACTAACAACTTCAACACAGGCTCACTATTCTCATTTTAACGGCAAGCTGCTCCTGCTTTGCTCAGGAGACGACCACAGCCCTTAACCTCTGTTGCTGCATCAAATTACAGAAAGCAGTATTGATAAGTAGTATTGGTAATGATAAAATCCTAATAATACCTATCCCTAATCGCTCTTTTCACTTGATGGACCTTACCTTTGATCTGAGGAGTGATTGTGTACTGTGACCAGTCAGTGGAGAGGACCATTGCAGCCAGGTGAGCCCCAGCAGAGTGGCCACACAGGTACAGACCACTGAGGGAGGGATCAGAAGAAGTTAAAAAACAAATAGAGACACAGAGACTTTGTGCTGATGGGGACAGGATACTTTAAAAATTACATTTTAATGTAATGCATTAATGAAGCAAAATCATGCAGGGTGATAATAATAATAATACAAACACAGGTACCTAATGTGAGAGTACTGCTGAACAACAGACACAACACTCCTGCGTACTTGAGACACCATCAGGTCCATGTTACCTGAAAAGCAAGTGTAATGGACAATCTCTCTCTTTCCCCCATTACCAGAAACAACTTTATCAGAACGGGAAAGACTCTACCTTTGGGGGCAATGTCATAGCCAACGGCAACCACCACTACACCTTTATCAATGAGTGGAACCGCCATGAATCCTGACTCCTCCTTGCTGTAGGAGCACAAAGCATCAACACTGAAAAAAAAACCTGAATGAGAATTATAAATCTGCACCGCACAGCAGAAGGGAGCTTAAGACTGTACCTGAGAAACTGCCAGTAGCCTCCATGTAGATAAATAACAAGGTGGACATCTGAAAAAGAGGGAACCAGGCCTGTTAATCGTCACAGACACACACATTATCTATGGTTTTACAAATCTGAAGAATGACAAGAGGGTGGGGGTTCAGGTGTTACAGCAGTTAAACACATGTCTGTACCCAAAGAGTTGGTTCTTGGTATGTAGACATCCAGTTTCTCTCCATCTCCGTCACCATATGGCACATTCAGCAAGGTTTGAGCCAGACCTCGGGCACGCTCCGTACCTGGACACACACACACACAGTATGAAAGCATGACACTCTAGTGGACGCGATCAATCTCATCCCACTCTGAACCCTAAACATAGCCTGCCTCCTTGTTTCCATGTGCAACCCCAGTTCCAAAAGGCTTGGGATGCTGCGTGAAATGGAAATAAAAACAGAATTCAATGATTTGCATATCCTTTTCTACTTGTACTTTATTGAATACAGTACAAAGACATGATATTTAATGTTCAAACTGTTGTTTTCTTGTAAATATGCACTCATTCTGAATTTGATGCCATGTTCCAAAAATGTTGGGACAGGCTCAGTAACACTGTGCTGTAACACACTGAACGTGTCTTGGCATCGTTTGTGAAATAAGCAGCAATGTCTCTGAAAAAGACGTCATCTGAATGGCAGCGCATGTTGCTCCGAAACCTGTATGTACCTTTCAGCATTAATGACAATTACCCATGATGCCATGGGAACTTACTATCACAGATGCTGACTTTTAAAGTTAGTGCTGGTAACAATCTAGATGGTCCGTTTCCTCTCAAGCCCAGAGGTCACAATGTCCATCATTTCCAAGAACAATTTGAAATGTGGACTCATCAGACCACAGCACTCTTTTTCACTTCAGTCCATCTCAGATGAGCTCGGACCCAGAAAAGTTGGTTGTGTTTCTGGATGTTGTCGATGGCTTTTGCTTTTTGCTGGTAGAGTCTGAACTTGCATTTGTAGATGCAGCACAAACTAGGTTTACTGACAACAGTTTTTCATAAGTGTTTCTGAGCCCATGGAGTATCCTTCATACACTTATGTGGATTTTAAATGCAGTGCCACCTGAGGGGTCAAAGGTCACAGGCATTCAATGTTGGTTTTCAGCTTTGCCACTTCCTTGCAGAAATTTCTCAATCTTCTTTGAATGTTTTAATGATATTAAGGATTGTAGATTTTGAAATCCCTAAACCTCTTACAGAAACATTGTTCTTAAACTGTTGGACTATTTGTCCAGACAGTTTTTCACAAAGTGGTGAACCTCACCCCATGCATGCTTGTGAACGACTGAGCCTTTCGTGGATGCCCCTTTAACACCCAATCATGATACTGTCACCTGTTACTAGTTAACCTGTTTACCCGCTGAATGTTCCCTACGGGTGTTTTTTTATTCCACAACTTTACCAGTCTTTTGTTACTCCTGTCACAACATTTTAAGAACATGTCGCCATCAAATCATCAAATTCACTTTGAACATTAAATATCATGTCTTTGTACCACACAAATAAAAAAAAGTATTTGCAAATCACTCTGTTTTATTTGATTATCCTGTTTTACACAATGTCCCAACTTTT
>JAJHUR010135565.1:2997-14779 GCA_027495735.1 Lutjanus campechanus | reverse complement strand
TGGGAAAAGGGGGGGGAAAAAAAAAAAAAAAAAAAAAAAGCCAAGTTCAGCCTATGATCTGTCTCTGTTTGACTGAACAGCCTCATGGAAGTGATAAAGTGATAGGCTTCAGATGGAGTTTTTGGCGTCTTTCTTCAGTGAGGGGGCTTTTTGCCACAGCCAACTGCTGACCTTAAATCCATCGGATGCTGCAGTTATTTCATCCAGATGGGTTTTGGATAAACTCCAGTGTTCTTGAAACTTTAGGCTTTCACCTGGAATTTGGTCTGATATTCCAAATGTTGCAGCAAACCTATTATAGTATTTCCACACCAAGTTGGTGGCAGACATCGTGTTGTGTGTCTCATTCAGATGGTAGAGCAAGAAGTTACTGTATTAAATGCATTAATGATCAGAGGTGCTTGAATTCATGGCACTTTGTGCTTGTTAACTAATTAATTAAATCGCTTGGTGTGCTTGGCCATAACTTATAAGAGCAGCAAAACACACACCAGCCCACATGAAAATTAAATACTAAGAACATATAGCAACATGCTATGACTTTATTTTCCTTTCCTGTCAAATGCAAATTAAATTTATTAGACTATGGCTATTTGACAACTGTGTTTTTTCCCGCTTTGTCTCAAGATGGCTACAATTGACATTTCATCTAAAAACATAGTGTAAATGGGCCTTTTGTGGTTAAATTTTAATGTCGCGGTTCAAGGACACTTGGATTACACCACAGGAGCAGGAGACATTTGTTCTTTTCTTTCTTTTTTTTTACATTTTGTCCATGGTCTCCATTCACTGCCATTAGCTGCAACCCTGTTTTCTGCTGAAACTCCAGGATTGTTCTGTGAACTGAAGACCTTCACCCATCCTCACATCGGCATAGGAGTGATATTGAGTGGACTATTATTCTGGGGTGGAATATCGCTTTAAGCTTTTCTACTTGTCTATTGTGCAATACAACCCATAACACAGTTTCTACACAATAAGTAACCAGGGTTCATGGATCACATGTCATTGGGATTATGTAAAAAGATTACAAAAAAATAAATATAACTGACCCAGATTACATTTGATAAATGTATAATTAGATTTTATTTACATTTCCAAGGATTAACTAATTATATTTTTGAAATATGACAGCTTTACAATTATTTATAAAATATATTTTCCAACTAAATTCTATTAGCTCATTAAAACTGCATCTGACATTCAGGGTTTATGACTCAGCTGCTTCACAAAAAACACCCTATACAAAAATTAATTTAATTTGCACTGAAAAGTTTTCCAGTATTTATATCTTTTATTATTTTAAACTGTATATCTATAAGGTGCAGTATTTTCAATGTTTGATTCTAAAGTAGTCCAAAAGTAATTAGATTCCATTTTTTGTCATGCAGTGGGTTACATTCCTAATTACAAAAACGTAACGTACATTCAATTTGTTTCGGTAACTGACCATATTTCAAAACACTGTGACCCAACCATGGACCCAACCCTGTATCTTGCCGGATGTTCTGACTGTTTCATTGTTCTTTTTCCAAACACAAAAGGCCTACAGCAGGTCGTGTCTAGAAGGGAACCCTTGACTCGAGAAACTCTCGCGAAAATTGTACGTGTTGTTCCTTCACTGTACACGTTGTACACATTGATTATGTTTTATGATGTGACAACGCTGTGGTTAATATCTGGGTAGGGTCATGAACAAATTAATACCTGGTTGGGGTTAGAAAAAAATCGTGGTCTGGGTTAAAACCATCACTCTCGCGAGATCTTTTGCGGGTGAGGGGTTCCCTTCTAGACACAGCAAGACTTATTATGCTGTGCTCTGATTGGTGAGTAAGTGGCGCCGGCGCGCTCTGTTGTCACATCTCTGTGGAAGCTGATAGGTTTACAGACTCACGTGACTCTCCGCTATTGGTGGAAATTTGATGTAAACTAGCCCGCAATCACCGGCGCGCCATATTCAAGTTTTTGTTTCAGTGCCTTGCAGAACTGTTCCTAGGGCATTATATTAGGAATATATTTGTTTTTGTTTAACTGTTTTCTATTTTCTATTTATTTATTACACCATTGAATTGAAATGGACTGCATGGATTTTCCAAGAGTTTTTCCAAATTCACCGAGGAAAACACGGGGGCAGATTCAGGTTCGTATCCGATATATAACTTCGCTAATGTATTGTCTTAATTTACATCATATTATACCCTCCGCTAAAGAAGCTTCAGTTAACCTCAGTAAACAAGACACAGTGTTAGCTAACATTAGGTGTGTCTGTTAATGTGTTTCTGGCTTCCTCAATGTGACAGCTGCTCCTTTGTTGTTTGCAGGTCATCTTTGGACCGATGTTTTCAGGCAAAAGGTAAGTTATTCATCGACAAACATAAAAACTGCAGGGCTCTTTGCGGTTGATATTAAATGGTGTTGTTCATTTTCACTGTTTAAAGTCATGTCAAACAACATTGGTGTCCGCCCAAACTAAAACATCCCGCCAAATTTCCTGCTTTGTTTACCCAACTCCCATCATCATAAAATCTATATGAATCCAATGTTGCAAAGCTTACAGTTGCTATGCAGTATACTTTGTATATTAACACATTTTACGACCACCTTAATACTATTTATTGATTTAGTAATGTGCAACATTACTGTATTTACCTCAGGTTTGTGGTGTAGTAGCCTGCTTTATGAAACGAGTATGACAGAGATATTGTCTTATATGTGATGTCGTATTTTCGTGTACATATATAAGTGATTTTCACTGTTTTCAACTAAATTGTTGTCATTTTTTATTTTGCAGTACTGAACTGATGAGAAGAGTGCGCCGTTTCCAAGTAGCCCAGTACAACTGCTTGGTGATCAAATATGCCAAGGACACACGTTATTCTGACTCAGGCATGGCCACACACGACAAGTAAGTCACTGGTTTTAATTTGCTTTTTATTACAGAAATAATGCTTGTCTCTGTGTTTAGACGCACAATGAAGTCAGTGGAAAAGGAAGGCCTCTGTAAGCTTGCTCATTATTTTAGATGTAGTTTAATTTGTGCACAGATGCTTATGCAATTTTATTAGAATAAAAAATAAACATGAGGTGGGTGAGCTGTTACCAGACACTTGAAATTTAATTACTTTGCACATACCAAGCTACTGTACATAGAGTGAAATAGAGGTGACAAAGGCAAGTTGTGAAGCTGAATTGAATATGCTGAATGGTAGGGCTGAATAAACAATTGAAATAGATCAAAATTGCAATATCCAAATCATAGAAGAGGTAATTCTGTGATAAAGGGAAAAATGTGTGACAAACCAGTTAGGGTTGCACAATTTGTTTTAATACCCATAACTGATAATTACCTGCTTTTCATGGCTGATGCACATAAGGCAACTGATGATTTCATATTTTTGTATTTAAAAAGTTCATATAACATATAGTTTATACACAGCCGAGGGTGTGATTATTTAATATTCCACAGCTCTTCACTCTCACAACAAAAAGAAAAAATAGTTCTGACTCTTCAAACGTTTATTTAAAAATGTCACAAATATACTTTGTCTTTTATAGAGCATTTTGCCTAAAAATTCAAATTAAATGCATTGACAGATATTAGTCCATATTTACCAGCTATTTTATTATCAGAATAATAAGTAATCATATAAAGTTCCCATTATTGGCCGATAATTATTGGGCTCAGATGTTAATAATAATGCTGATTCTAGAGTCACACAATTAAGTACTCGTGCTGCAGACCTGCCCTGGCCAAATTTTTTACCATATTGTGCAGCCTTACTGAAAGGATATCTGCAAGAACAGCAGTTAACCTTTTGTCTAAAGAGTCAATTTTATGGAATTAGGAAATGCATTAGTAGCTTTTGAAAATGGGCAGACAGAGATACAGTATACTAATCATGTCTGTGCAAAAGATGACCTCTAGTGGTGAGATTTCTCAGTAGATGTACATTTTCCTGTTAGGTATTATTTTGGTAGATTTCTGAATAAAGCAGGAAGTAACTCAGACATTTCTCCAACACATTTTCAGTGTCAAGGGGAAGATTAAGTAAGACAACAACACAATGCCCATGTCCATTTTGAAAGTTTTCCCCTCTATCCTGTGCATCCTTTAGAAACACAATGGAAGCTGTTCCAGCCAATCGTTTGGAAGATGTGCGGTCTCTGGCATTACAAGCCTGTGTTATTGGAATTGATGAGGGACAGTTTGTAAGTATACATACTTTACATTATCCTCTTCTTTGCCCTGTACTAGTAACTCTTCACCTCCACAGAGACCAGGATGTCTTTCTCTTCACTAGTGAGGGAAGGGAATTCAGTGGGACGAATTCCTCTGTAACTAAATCTGTGCTTCTTTTGTGTTGTTGTAGTTTCCAGACACAGTGGAGTTTTGTGAGGAGATGGCCAATTTAGGGAAGACAATCATTGTAGCTGCTTTGGATGGAACCTTCCAGAGAAAAGTGGGTATCTGTGTTTGTCTCAACGTGTCTGTTAGATGTCATACTGGCAAACACTCACAGTTTGTATCGACAAACAGTCACTGTGCATGCTGCAGGAGCAGATAGAGCACCACTGTGGAGTTCAAGACACAACAAAATGAGACATTTTAAAGCACTGTGAACAATTTGCATGAGCAGCACTATAACAGACAGTCCAGTGTGCTCATTATTCCACAATATAATGTGTCTGCTCTGTCCTTGTAATGTAATTATACCACAATTCATTCAGTGACAACTGACTGCTTTTCTCCTGTCCTTTTGCATTCTCACAGCCATTCGGAAACATCCTGAATCTCATCCCTCTAGCGGAGAGCGTCGTGAAGCTCCACGCTGTCTGCATGCAGTGTTACAAAGAAGCTGCCTACACCAAGAGGATAGGAGCAGAGAAGGAGGTGAGGAGGCAAACTTAAAAGAAGTCATGAATAAGTTAAATATGAAGCACTTCAGAGTCAGGGTATGAGAGGATTTGACAAATTACTATATTATGGTTTATTGTCTCTCTATTTGCCATTGTTGTATAATAGCAGGAACATTTTACTGATTTTGCCTTAGTGTTAAATACTTGAACATATATTAGACAATTCTGAAAAGTATTTAGGTGTTGTGGGTATAAATCATCCACTCTTAAAGGAAAAATCTGTTATGTATTTACAGTAATAAATCTAAAATAACCACGATATGTCATCAGCGATCAAAGAGTCATGCTGAGCTGAAATACTCAGTACTCTGATAACAACTTCTCCTGTGTTGGTAACTTGCTGTGGTGGAGATGCTTGTGTGCCTCCATGACTCCTGAAAACTATACCGGCAGGGGTCTTAACCCTGACTGTTATGAACAGCTGATCAACATACAGTGCAGGACTCTTTTGTTTGTTACTGTCAATTCCAAGGATGTGGAAGAGTTGGTAGATGTAGTTAAACAGAAAGTGGCCTTTTCTTTCATCAGTTTTTTATAACCAGTCAACTGTTTATCTGTGGTGCAGGTGGAAGTGATCGGCGGAGCAGACAAGTATCAGGCGGTGTGTAGAAAGTGTTATGGAGGTCTGATGGTGGACAAAGAGAACAGTGCTCCTTTCAGGAATGAAACTCCACAACAGGTAGTCCAAGGAAAACTCATGGACTCCGGGATTCCCCGGAAGCTTTTCTCCTCTCTCCACCTCTGAACACAAAAATAAGACTTGTTGCAGAAGCTGAGCAGAGAGAGGAAATCCAGCAATCAAATAGTTCTGTGTGTCCTTCAAGCCTTTGTGTTTGTATTTGATGTCTAATTGGTGTAATTGGTGATTTATTTTTTGTTTGTTTGTTTTTTTTAAAGTTTTTACTTGATAGATAGGACGGTGTACTTGATAATAACCCAGAAACTGTTTTACTACATTATCAATGTGCATTATCCTGTCAGGTTGAAGGTTTTAAATTATTTTTTGATTAACAAAATGTGTTGTCTGGCAGCATTAATTGTGGAAAGTTTGAGCTTGAGCAGGTCAGTAGCCGTGTTAAGTGAAAATGAATTCTTTCAAAACATAGGATCAGATTTAGCTATTTCTCCAGAGGTTTTCGTAAAGACGGTTAGGAAATTATCCTTTGCTTACACTTACTAAACTTAACTGTTTTAACTCTGTGCACCAACTGTGTGAAATGTAATCCAATGCCCTCACATGCTACAGAGGACAGAAATAACCTGTTTAAATCCTGGCAGGTTCCAAGGCTGTGCAGTGAGCTGGCAGCCTGAACTGGAAAAGTATATCCTCTGTACTATATAAAACCTGTACTACTACTGTGGTACACGAATGCAATAATATCCCCATTAAGACTGAACATCCTGTGAATGACTTTATTTCATAAACAAAAGGTCTCAAGTAAATTGCTGTTGTGCTTCACACCATGACATGAAATGATCACAATAGACTAAAGTAAAAGGGCAAATAAAAACATTTGGAAACAGAATAGAAAACAAATGAAGTCAACCACAATCTGACTGGTATTTTGTGCCAGTTTTTATAAAATTTATAGGCATCAAAAACAAACCATAAACAAGTCATTCTGGCCTCCTGGCATCTAAAACATGGAGCATAATGAAATGATATCAAATTGTAGGCTTTTGCTACCACTTACAATACTAGAATGGGACACAGCAAATCTAGAGGCACAATTTGGAAATCGGTTGATAATTACAAGTCTTCATTATCAAAGGCACACATTATTATTTAAATGTTCGCTGAAGTAGATTTAAGTGATTTTTCAGAAGCATGAAAATCAACTTTCGCCAAAAAAAAAAATCATCCAGGCAGAGCGGTGAGAGCAGCTGTGATACACAGCCGTTTAACCTAAATATAAATTCAGTATCTAATCATGGCACATTTCATTCATTTTCCCTCCCCCCCCAAAAACATGTCGAAGTTTCATTTTTAAAGGGACAGTTCACCCTGACACCTGCAGTGCTATTTATTCAACTATATTGTTTTGATGTGAGTTGCTGAGTTTAGGAGATATCAGCTGCAGAGATATCTGTCCTCTCTCGAATCAGAGGTGAGAAGTAACAGCGTACAAATACTTTGTTACTGTACTTAAGCATTTTTCTGACATTTTTCTTTTTACTCAACATTTTAACACATATCTGTACTTTCTATCCCATATACACACACACATATATATATATACACACACACACAACAGGTTTGTTACTTCAGTAATAGTGCATCAGAGGGAAAATATTGCTTGTTTTTATTTGCATCATTGCACGCTGCCTTCCCAACATCAAGACTGATTCGAACCTAAATGGTTGGGACATTAATGCGTTGAAAAGATGATTCCCTGTTGTATCCATCAGTGCATGTCATACAAGACAGACATAAGATGTAAAAGATGCATAACATGATGAAACAGATCACAGAGAAGAGGTGAGGTCTGGTTAACTTTGCACAGAAACTGTCAAGAATTGTCCTTCAGAGGGAAACTTGTTACTCTCAGAGCCTGTAATTTTTAACTTTTACTTGAGTAAATACGTTGAAACATTTACTTTGGAGTGGATGGAGTCTTTATTTTTCACACAAGCATCTGCACTTCTACTTGAGTAAAGCATGTGTGTGCTTTTGCATCGTCTGCTTGCGCCATAAAAAAATACATTAGAAAAACCCAGCAATGTCTCTTTCCAGAAATCATGACCGGGTTACCCCACAGATTTTAGGTGGAGTTTCTGTGCAGAAGGACACATGCATCTACTTGTGGAAAAATATGTATTTTTGATTTTGGGGTGAACTGTCCCTTTAAGGCACAAATGGCAAATCAACAGCAGGATCTTTTCATATATTTGGCTTTGTTAAGTTATGCACATGTTTTCTTGTAAAGGACAAACAAATCAGTAGTCTCTGTCCACTACTACAAATGTCCTCAACATGGTACCATAGAGTCACATTTAATAAATACAACCACATTCAACTTGTGGTTTGTCTTTAACAGACCCCACAACAATTATCATTATCTGACCTCAGTGCTACTTTAGCTGAGCTGCAGCAGCCAGAACTGGAAGCAGACGAGCCAGCTGAGGTGTTAAACTGACAAACGTCCTATTACTGTCAGGCACAAAGCAACGCGGTAAACCAGTAGTCTTAAGCACAGGTGTTTGATTCTCACCCAAGCAGGCGGTGGTGTTAATCTGTCACTGGTAAAGACACACCTGCTGCAGTCTGCCTTCAACAGTTGAGATTAACAAACCTGTAAACAGGAGATAACCATCAGTGTTTAGAAACTAAATATCACAAAGCCCTTGGTGGAAGTGTTAAGCCGCTCGCTACACAGGCTGAAGAGGAAGCATGTCTGCTGGTAGTTAATAAATCACTCTTCTGTATGAGGACATGCAGGGTGGATAAACCTGTTCAATAAGTGCCTAGTTATCTGCATGCTCCTCCCCGTTGTCGATCTCATTGTTAACTACAGGGTTTAAAGGGCAACACACACAGATTAACACTTGTTCAAATTTGCTTTGAGTTTTTATGGTCTCTAATGTCACCATCAACAACACATTTTGTTTAGAGTAGTCTTAAATCATAGCTAGTTGAGCTGGGCGGGCACAGGAGCCATTTAACTCTGGCACAAGAGACTGCAAAACTTCCGTTCAAGGGTGATTTTTATGGCTGCATAGCTGACAAACTTAACAATTATCTCAACAAAGCCCATGTTTTACAAAAAACAATCACAAGGGGGACGTTTGGCTTTATAGTGGTCTATTCCCAATGTACTCTACTCAAACTAAGCAATGTGTTAGTTTAAAGGGAATGATTGAATTATTTATAGTGGGGTTGCATGAGGTACTTGCTCATAGTCAGTGCATTAGCTACAGTTGATGGTGGTCAAACACACCCACAGTTTGGAGAAACTAATAGTTATCAGTACGGAAGCAAAGCAACGTACTGCTATGGACAGCGTCAGCAGCAGATCATGTTGTAGCCACCTAAATAAAAATCAGTATCAGTTTAAATGTACGATATATATAGGATGTTTTCACTTCTTTACCTTGCTGTCAGACAGAAAACCACTGTTAAATAAGCCAAATATCACTCTGTCCACACTAACCAACCTCCACTGGTAAAATCAATAATCTTACCTCACAGAACACAGTAGTTGCTGGTCTACTGCGGCCTTGATCAGTTTGTTTGTGTTACTGTGTTTGGATTCAACAATAACACAAAGAAAATAACAGCTCGAGGCAGCATTAGAAGAGAAACTGTTGTGTTTTGCAAAGTAAAGTGAGTTTTTGCAAAAGGAGTCTGGTGGCTGTGGACAGTGATATTTGGCTTATTTAACAGTGGTTTCCTGTCAGAAGAGGCTGTCTGACAGCAAGGTAAAGAGGTGAAAATATTCTAAATATAGCGTACACTTGAACTGATATTGATTTTTATTTAGGTGGCTAAAATATGTTTTGCTGCTGACCCTTTTCACAGCCGTACATTACTTAGCTTCCCACAACACTGGTACTCCTGCCGCTTCTCCAAACTGGAGGCATGTTGATCGCCATCTACTGTAGGTAATACACTAATTATGGGTAAGTACCTCATACAAGCCCATTTCAAATAATCTGAACTGTCCCTTTAACACATCCTAAACTGTTTATAGGTCATCGAGATAAATGCACCAAAGGGGGAAAATCCATCAAACCAAAAAAGAAAAGAAAATAGGGCACATACAACCATTAAAATGGCAGCTCTGCACAGTGAAATCTATGTGAAAATGCACATTCTCAGGTTGTGACAGAGTGTAATGAGAACACATTTGAGTGTTGGCATCTTCCCCTCTGATTGAAGCTGTCACGGGTAATGTCACATTATGTGATCTTCGACCTCCTGGGTACAGTCCAACCACCTCGCCCCTTCAGGATCAGCCCACTTGAGGTAAAAGTTGGATCTTTGCACGCAGGTCTATGATCAGATTACCCAATCATCAGCGCTAATCTCAACAGTCAGCCTGATGTCTTGAGATCTGAACACAGACTGCCTGATGTAAACCACAGTGTCCCTCGTCCCTCACTTTGCAGTTGCACTGCTCAGATACTCAAATGTGTTAAATCAAATGTAAAACCACATCAATATGATATAGCTCTGCGTCTGTGCAGTGCAACTACAACCAGTTTACCAAAAGATGACCTGGAACACCACCCTCCCTTTGTCTGTGACTGCCCTCTGCTTCAGTAGGTGGGCGGCTGGTAGCCGGGGTCTCCTTGCGGCTGGATGTTTGAGGTGAAGGGAGGCTGCTGGTGCATGTCGGGCACACTGCTGGGATAGGCTGTGTAAGTGGTTGGCGTGTAGGTGGTGGGGTTGTAGGAGGTGGGGGCATAGGTTGGAGGGTAGGGGGTGTGGTGATCAGGTGGCGGCTCCGTGTAGGTTGGGATGGTGACTTCGTGAACACCACGACGGAAACGACCCAGGGCAAAATAGGCCAGAATTCCCTGCACAATGAAATAAAAATGTCAAGATTATCATTACAGTACAGTCGTCTAAAGACTTGTACAGTATTTCAATAAACCACTTTGACTAGTTTGACTGGTTTCACTTCATGGCAGTGTAAAAATAAACATTCAAGTCTTAAAGCTTTTTTTTAGGGGAAGTAATCCCTCACAAAGACGTTTTGTCTGTCAGTGCATCTACATTATCCCCACATTACTGATGAGTGGTAATGTGGTTAGATGCTGGGTTGGGTCACAAGTCTTCTTAATGGTGCATTCAAGTGATGGTGGGACGCTCCAAAACATGCACACAACTTTTAAAAGCCAGCTTAAGAATACCTTTGCAATTACAATTAGTAGTAAAGGGATAGTTCACCCCAAAATGAAAAACACATTTTTCCTTTCCTTTCCTTTCCTTACTGATAGTGTTACTCATCCATCTAGATTGTTTTGGTGTGAGTTGCAGAGTTCCAGAGATATCGGCAGTAGATATGTCTTCATTATTCTCTTGAATATAATGGGACATATGAAAAAATCAACAGCAGTGTCTCTTTCCAGGAATCATGATGCGGTTACTCAAGATAATCCACAGACCTTGTTCTGAGTAATTTCATGTAGAAGCTACTCTCCTTCAAGTAGTACAACAAGGTCTGTGGATTATCTTGAGTAACCATGTCACGATTTCTGGAAAGAAAACATTGCAGTTTCTCTGATGTATTTTTGTGTTGCTTTGAACACCACAAGCTGCGTGCCATCTAGTCCCATTGTATCTGAAAGAGAGCTGACATCTCTACGGCTGATATCTCTAAAACTCTAACTAACTAATAGCAAAACAATCTAGATGGATAAATAGCACTGCAAGTAGGATGAAGAATATGTATTTTTGATATCTGATGAACTGTCCCTTTAATATTTAGTATTACTATTATTACTATCATAGGAGGCTGACCACTTCAGAGCCTGCTTCTGCTCGAATTTTTTTTAAAAGGACGTCTTCCTCGCCACTGTCACCATAGTGCTTGCTCTGGTGGGAATTGTTGGTGCTCCATAAATAATATTGTAAAGACTCATGTGAAAAGTGCCCTGAGATAACTTCTGTTAGAATTCGGTGCTATATAAATAAAACTCACTTCACTTGATAAGATATGCAATCAGGAAAATTGAGCCTACAAGACAAACAATAAGCAAATGTTGGACGTTTGCCCCGCTATTATTGTAACATATGGTCACATCTTGAGTTAACTCAAGATGGAAAGTGTGTGTGAGATCAACTACATTGGTTTTTATAGAAATACAAGGTTTGTTGTTGAGCAGCTGATTTTGAAGTGTCACCTGTCAGAGGTTCCCA